>JAJEJO010004861.1:373224-432566 GCA_020662805.1 Glaucomys volans | reverse complement strand
CTCTCTCTCTCTCTCTCTCTCTCTCTCTCTCTCTCTTTCTTTCATGTTGGAGACCTTGCATGTGTTAGGAAAGTGCTCTACTAATGGCCCACACTTCTAGCCTACAAGAGTTATCATTTTTATATCTCAACAATATTATCAAGCAGCACTTGGATACATGGCACTATGTGCAAAGACAGTTAAAGGGGTGATCTCTACTTTCTGATCTTTGGAACTGAAAAGAACAGAGTAATGTAACAAAGCATGACATTGTGCCAAAATGGGTGCTATTGGTATTTTCTAGTAAGAACTCACAGAAAGGGTTATTCATGGGTACAAAAGCAACCAGAGTTGACCTTACAAGGAAGGGGGCCCTAGAGTACAGGGGTGGAATTTCAATAGGAGAGTTAACTCTCCAGGAGGAATGTTGTTCACCCCCATTGATTCAAGTCAATACTTCTCTCTGCATCTCTTTTTGTGAAAGGAGGAACATGGGACCCCAAGGTAGGGAAGTAGGGGAAGCATGATTTATAGCATAGAAAAGGGAGAGTAAACACAGCAAAATAAGGGGTTGGGCAAGTTTAAGCAGTGAGATTTCTGAGGGTCAAGGAAGCTCTTTGGGTAATAGTTGGCTTGGAGAGGGAGATAGCAGATGCCATGGGCTCAGGATGTTCCAGAAAAAACACTGAAAAGTAAATGGAGAAAATGGCTTCTCTCCTGATATCAAAATTCCAGAGCGTCCAGAATTTATAACCAGATTGGTTTGAAAAATGGTGTGAAGTTGTAAATAAATGTATATTTTGTGGGGAAAGAAGAAAATTTGTCTGGGTTATAAAACTCATTTTGAAGAGAAGAATAAGACAAAGCCACACTAGCTACTGTTCAAATGTTCAGTAGCCATATGTGACCAGGGGCTGCTACAGTCGATTATGCAAATACAGAACATTTCCTTCATTGCAGGAAGTTCCACTGGGGGAGCTCTGCTCTAGATTCCACCAAGACTTCATTATAATCCTAGAGAGAGATTGGAAAACAGGAAACACTTGTCCTTCCCAAGATATCTTTGGTTTTATGACAAACTTTTCCAAAGCCTCTCAAAGAATGCCACCAAATTATTTTAAAGTCAATTCATTCCAATTTAGGTAAATTAAAACAACCAAAAAAGTCACACTCCACTTTTTCTTTTTCTGTAAGGAGTAAAACTTACTGTTCACATCATTGCTGAAGAGCTTTTTTGAGCAGTTCTGAAAATAGAACCTGTTCCCAGCACTCACAATGTTTTCTTCCACCAGTTATGTCCCCAGTAGACATGGACACAGCACTGTGTTCTTGGCCCTTGGAGTTACCCAGGTGTGGTTTCATTGGCCAGACTCCTTTATGATCTCTTCTTTTGAGTTTTCTTCCTTTTCTACTGAGACTTTCTGGTGTCTTCCCAAGAGTAGAAGCCAAAGTCAGCTGGCGGTAAACATGCCTTGAGACACAATTGGTTGGTACCTTGAATGGAAGCTTCCCTCCTGGCCTTGTTTCCTTATAAAAGATGAAAATATATTTCCAGTCATTTATCCCTTTTTGATCTAAACTCTCTCTCCTTGTTATATGACAGTTTGGAGACAGGAGGCTCAAAACATGTCTAAATCAATAATTCCTCAAATTCAAAGGACTTAAAGAGGATCTTAGAGAAGCTACAATCCCCCCCACCACACCTCCCAGGACACAACTCAGATGCTTATCCCATCCCAAGCTTGAGTAAAACAGAGCTTGGAGAGAAGATGCAAAAGTAAACAAATGACCATAATTCTTCCATTGGAAGAGAAAACAACAAGAGCAACTTTGACTCCCAACCTCCCAGCCACCTCTGGAAGCTGCCAACCGACTCTTCACTGTGACCCTCAAGTGGACCTCCTGTCATTTCACAGTGCAGACAAGAGATCCACACATCTTCAACCACAGACAACATCACTTTCTTTGCTGTTCCATTTGGCTCATCAAAGGTCAGAAGAGAAAGTGAATCACATGACTGGCTTTATTTTCTCCATATCTCACATCAGCATAGAATCTTGGGACTTTATACCATTTCTCTTGACCATACATCTACTTGGCAGAGATATTTTTTTCAATGCACTAAATGAGGTTTTGAGAATACAAAGATTAATAAGATGTCTCTGCCCTTAAAAACCTCAAGGACTAGTAGAAGGTAGTATAATATTCACCAGTTTTGTCTCCTTCACTGCAGCAGATGCTAATCTATCACTTATTTATACAAATGTTGTCTACTATATGCTCAGAATGAGCAAGGCACTGGTAATATCAGGGTGTAAAAGTCAGATAAGGCCCTTGACCTTCTAAAGAGGATCATTTAACATTTTAAGTTAAAATGTGGTTTAAGAATCATTCTCAACACAGGACTTTGAGTGGTACCACTACTTCCTTAGGTTGGTAGAAGAAACCCAAAATCTCTGATCTGTGGTTTGACAGGAGAGACAGATTCATACATTAAATAAAGGAATGGTGAGTGACAAACATGAAGCAGAAGTACATGATAAGTTGTTTGGGGAACTTTGGAAGGGGTGACTTGCCCAGGGAAGTCAAGGACACTCCTGAAGGGAAATGACAGTTTTCCAAGGACTTTAAGGAAACGTAGGAGCCCATGAAGCAAATCTGAGAGGGTGGGTAGTCAATGGGGGGAAGCACCAGTGGCAGAGGGGGTAATAATGACAAAGCACAAAGCATGAAGTGGCCCAGGGGATGCTCAGGTAGTGCATGAGGAGAATCCCTGAGGGTGCAGGGCCAGAAGATGGAAGGCTGTGAGGTAGCATGAAGCTCCACTCTAAAAAGTCAGCTATTCCAGTCTGTGGAGTTGGACTTCATCCTGGTGGCAGATAGGGACCCAGAGGAGCACTTTAAGGGAAGTGACAGATGAGTTGGATGCTTAGGAGAGCATTGACACTGAGCTCCACAGTTCACATTTGAATCCACTCTCTGATATCAACTGTATGGCCCTGGGCATGTCGGCTGCCCCTGCTGTGCCTCGTGTCCCCATCTGTAAGGTGGAGATGTAAGGTACCAGTATCTATTGTCTCACTGTGATGATTGAGTGGGAGTAGCACACAAAGTGCTTAGAACGCTGACTGGCAAGTATAAGCACTCTGTATGGATTATTTCTACCCAGATTGCTCTCAGGTAGCAAATTTTGGAGCTGAGGCACAGAAAGACAAAATAATTTACTCAGGACCACAATGCTGCCTAGTGGTGGATCCTAGAGGTCTATTCATCACACCAAATGGCTTTGAATATGAGCGTTATGGAAACTTCATCTCTCCCTATGGATCCTAGATGATACATTTTGTTTAGATGATGAAAAGAGAATTAATTCTTCTAAAAACCCTTTGCCTTTTTTGTTTCTGTTTTATCTTAGGATGCTCTTGCTGTTTCCCACACTGTGTTCTTCCATTCTGTTGTTCTTTTTGAACATGTACTATTTCAATTTCCCAAAACACAGTGTGATTTATCATAATGTAAATAAGTTAACCTGAGCAAAAACACAAAGCATATATATATATATATTTCCCCCCGCCAGGAGTCTTCCCTATCCTCAAGCACAGGGAGAGGAAATCCAGAGGTACCTTCAGCAGACATGGGTATCCACAAATGCATTAATCATGTCATGGCAGGGAACTGGGTCAGTTCTACTGGAATCCTTTGCTCATTTTTGAAGATTGGCCAGATCTGTTTAGTTGCTGCACCAGTCCAAAGAATTTCAGGTTTGCAGTGCTTGACACATTTGCAAAATAAATATGTGGGCTATTTAATAGTTCTTGAGGACACTTTTTCCTACATCTTTACATATAATAACCCAAAGTCCTTGCTCCCTGTATGAATCCTATATCTGTCGTCAGAAATAGGGAATCCTACCACCACTTTGTATCAGAATTAGGCTGTATCTTCTCATACACAAAATGATGTAAATGATGAAGTATAGAGGTCTTCAGGAACACGAAGAGGAGTCGAAATGGATGGCAGAGGAGGAAGTGATGTTTTTAGTTGGAAATCTTTGGGCACGATGAAAGTTGTAGAGGGTTAGTACTATAAGTCTTAGAACTCTAGGACTTTTCTGTTTCTGGGAAAAAACAACTGAGTTTATCTAACAGGAACTGATGTAATAGCCATACATTTGGTTTAGTCTAATATTTTCTAGTGGAAGAATTTTGTGAGTAAAATGAAGGGTAATGAGAAGAGGTGAGATTCCAGATCTGCATTCAGGCAAGGGGTCCATCAGAATTGATATGCTCAGTGGTATTTGGAGTATCCAAAATACCTGTTTATAAATTTATTTTATTTTATTTGTTCTAATTAGTCACACTTGACAGTAGAATGCATTTATATATTTTAATAAATCAAACATAAAAAGAGTGTAATCTCTCATTTTTCTGATTATGCATATTGCAGGATCACGTTGGTCATGCAGTCATACAAAATACCCTGAATCACCCTGGCTATGGTTGGTCCAGTGGGGAGTGGGGACCATATCCAGCAGTCAGTTTAAGCTCACACTCGTGAACCATCCAGGACCACAGAGCTCTGCAAGACTCAACTCTGGACCACATTCAAATTTCTTGAGGATTATTCTTTTCCTTTTAAATATGAAAATAAAAATGCAATATGTATCCAAAAATGTAGAGAAATCGTATGTGTACATCTCCATGAATATTTTGCACAATGGCCTCACCTGCATATCATCTGGATCAAGGTGCAGGGCATTACCAGCACCCTGAGCCTCCCTTGAGCCCCTCCCCAGCCATTATCCGCCAACCCATAGGGGAATCACCACCAGCCTTACCTCACCTTAAAGTTGTTTTGCCTGTTTTTGAACTTCACCTAAATGGTTACAAAGTATATATTATTTTGTGTCTCAAATTTTTAGTCAACATTATATTTATGATTGTAAAGCTCACTAACATAACTGAATTATACATATAAGTATATATTAATATTATATAAGAACAGAATCATATATAAAATATAAATATATTAGTGTGATTTTAAAAAAGAATCATAATATAATTTATGTAATATAGATGTATATTAATAATACAATTATGTATTAATATGATTATATTCTACATAATTCAGTTCTTTTGTTGAGATAATTTAGTCTACTACATCAGTGCAATTGCTGACATATTTGAATTTCAATATACCATTTTACTATTAGTTTTCTATTTTTCCTCTTAGGATTTTTTTTCCTCTTTGCTGGGGCCTTTGGATCAAATATTTTTAAAATTCCCTTTTACAATTCTATTAGTTTGTTAGTTATATGGCTTTTATTCTTCTCTTAGTGGCTGCCCTGGCATATATCATTGATTTAGTAGTTTCTACCTTTAATTTGTGCCTTTATCATTGCCTAGATAATGCAAGCACCTCACAACATTTTGTTCTTTAATCCTTTCCCATCTTTTGTGCTCTTAGTGTCACGTCATTTTTTTGTTTTTGTTTTCTTCCTAGCAGTATAGTTATACATGATAAAGGGCTCATTTTATCAAAATCATACATGGATGGAATTCGATCCTAATCCCTGTCCCCCAGTCTTTTCCTTCCCCTATTCTTTTCCCTCTAGTCTTGGTACATTCTACTTATCCATAAAGGTGAAATTCCCTGTGGTATATTCATATAAGTTTGTAATGTGATTTTGTTAAATTCATTCCACATTTTCTCCTCCTTTCTGTCCTTCCTCCATCCCTCCATTTCACACTCCTTCTGCTCCACTGATCTTCCTTTTATCTTTGATACCCCATCTCCACTCCACCCCCAAGGCCTTCTTTACCTTCTTTTGCTCTTTCACATATTGACAGAAAACATTCAACCCTTGATTTTCTGAGTTTGGCTTATTTCACTTAGCACAATGTTCTCCATGTCATCCATTTACCATAAAATGCTATAATTTCATTCTTCTTTATGGCCCATTGTGCATATCTATCTCATTTTCTTGATCCATTTATCTATTGATGAGCATCTGGGCTAGTTCCATAATTTGGCTATTGTGAATTGTGCTACTTTAAACACTGATGTGGCCATGTTGCTCTTGTATGCTGATTTTAGTTCTTTTGGATAAATACAAAGGAGTGAGATAGCTGGGTCATATTGTGGTTCCATTCCTAGTTTTTTGAGGAATCTCCATACTACTTTCCAGAATGGTTGCACTAATTTGCAGTTCAACCATTTATTTGCACTCTCAAAAGGCATTATTATCATTAGAAAAGGAATGCTCTTTTCGTGCATGCTCACTCCTCTGTTGTGTGTTATCCACTCCTTGCATTTATTTACTTCGATCTGAAATTCTTTTCTACCTGATAGTGTCTCTTCAGTATTTCTATTTATTTTGGTACAGTTCTATTGCAATGGATTCCCTGAGTTTTTATTGGTTAAAAAGTATATTTTCTTTCTTCCCTGCCCTGTAAACATGTCATTCTCTTATCTGGTGGCACCTGTTGTTTCTATTAGAAAAATTCAAGTATCAGTCTTATTGCTGATGTTAGCTGGTCATGTGTCTTTTTTTTTAATCTGACTGCTTTTAATATTTTCTCTTTGTCTTTTGAATTTATCAATGTTATTATGTGGTGCCTGGGTGTGCTTTTCTCTATTTTTCCTCTTTGGATTTAAAGAGATTCTTGAATCTGTGATGTTCTATTTCTTAAATTTCAGACAATCCTTGGCCAACTTTTCTTCACATATGTCTTCTATTTGTACTCTCTTCACTTTGATATCAATTACATGTTAGACATTTTACCATACTCCACTTTAGTCTTTTTATCATTTATTTTTCACTGTTTATTTTTTAATGTGTGCATGTTTCAATTTCGATGTTTTCTACATACTGCTTTGCAACTTCTTTCCTCTGGTTGTCTAATCTGCTGTTACACTCATCTATCAAATTCTTCATATTAGTATTATATTATTTTTGGTTTTAGAATTCCCATTTGATTCTTTCCCACATATTTTCGTTCACAGGAACTAACTACCTTCTTTGTGAACAAATTAATTGTTGTTATTTTAAAACCCATGTCTGAAGACCTCAATGTCATGCTCACCTATGGTCTGTTTCTATTTTATGTTTTTATTTCTTCTCTTTCCTTTTAGTCATTTAATCTAGTTTCTTGGCATGCCTATTAATTTGTATGCCAGACATTATCCATTAAAAATAGTATGTGACTCTGGAAGATTTTATCTTCCTCAGAGTGGATTTAATATTCTTCTGGCAGTTGAAAAGAATACAGGCAGATTATCTTAATCCAACCTGAAATCACCATGATTTAGGTCATGGTGAGGTCTGTGAGGTCTCACATACTTTCTATTTGTCCTCAGACCTAGAACTTTGCTTTTTGGGAGGTCTCAACGAAAAGCCTGAGACACTTATAATGACCTGACTTCTTTAGCAGGTCCCACTCCAATTTCAATTTCTCCCATACCATAAGATAGTCCAAATTTCTCTTTAGCTTTTTAGCCTCTCAGTAGGCTTCTAGAACTACTTCCAACTCCATCTCTGCCCATATCCTGCCTCAACCTCATGCACCAAATGCCTTAAGAGGGAATGGCACTCATTTTGGGATCTCTTCTGTATGATTTTCCTTTCTATTTTGTTTCTGGTTTTGCTCTGTGACCCAGAGGAATGCCATAGTACTAGGTGGCTGGCTGTAATTTGACTGCTATGTCTCAACATGAATTGACAAATGTCCCAAGGGTAATAAAACAAAACCCAAATGTATACCAAAATAAAATACATACCCCAAACAAACAAAGCAACAAAACCACCAGTTGCTTACCTCAATGTATTCTTCATCTTTCTAGAACGTTTATTAAGTCCTAGCTGCTTTAATTGTTAAACAATGATTTCAAACACTGAGGGCTATTTTTGTCTTTTACTCAGTTTAAATAGTTGTTCTCAGTGGGTTTGTCTAAAAAATTACTCTTTCATAGATGGAAGCAAAGGCCATCTCAGAAAGATAGCTTAGCCAGACAAGATGGTGCATGCCTATAATCCCAGTGACTGGGGAGACTGAGGTAGGAGGATTACAGGTTCAAAGCCAGCCTCAGCAACTTGGTGAGACCCTGCTTCAAAATCTAAAAAGTAAATAAAAAAGGGCTGAGGATGTGACTCAGAAGTGGAGCACACCTTGGTTCAATCCTCCATACCAAAAAAAAAAAAAAAATCTGGCTTAAAAATATCAATGTCCAGGTCCCACCCAACCCAAATTAAAAGAGAAGCTATGGATATAGCCTTTGATATTTATTTAAAGCTCCCCCAAATGATCTTACACAGTCAGGTGAGAGAACCATGGATATGAGTAAGCCATATAAGGTTGAATGATTATTCAACTTTTTAAAAATATAAAGTTGGATGATTTGATGGCATACATGTTTCATAATAAAAAATAACCTGATCCAAAGATCAGTATTTCTATTTCTTTTGATACAGTTTTACAGCAGTGAATTCCCTCCATGCCACTGATATCTTTCCTCCCACCAACTCTAGAACTTTTTATTTATTAAAAATGAACAAACTTTTGCCTTTTCTTCAGAAAATACGTACACTTTAATAATTTTATCGGAGGCACAGCCACCGCTCACATGCAACTCCAGCACCGCCAGACAGCCCAGGCCCAGAGACAAGGCCTGTGGTCTCCCATGCCCCACCCCATGCAATCTCCGCACTGCGCTCCCACACCCACACAGAGCTGCAGCTCCCCATCTACCAACACGTGGGGTTGCCTCTGCCTGCTATCATGAATTATTCCCGAACTGGATGCTGCCATCCTTAGTAGGGGCAGCTCCCATCTTGGGACACCACATTAACAAGTACTTTGCATGCATCAGGCTCCTGAAGACTAGGAAGCTTGAGTAGTATAGTATAGTTTTATTGTAGAATTATTTTTAATAGTAATATTATTACTATTATTCCTACTTTTCTATTTTTTAAATTATTTTTCTCACCCTATTTTCCTCTTATCTATCTGTTTCCTGGGAGACTCTCCCTTTTCTCATTCTAACAACCAATTTCCTTTGATTCCACTTTCACTCTTCCTATGACCTAGTACCATAGGAAGAGTGAAAGTGGAATCAAAGGAAACCTCTATAAACTCACTTCTTTGCTCATTAAGGTTACATCCTACAGCCCTCCCTATCCTCTTTGTCCACCATTAGAAATTGTGCACCTTATTGCAAACCTATTATTTATGCTGTAGGTAATAATCAAACTCATTATCTCTGTTTATTCAGATAATACTGTTAATAATAGGGACTGTTTGGGTTAAAGACACATATTATTTGTATTGTGTGCTACTAATATTAATCTCCCACTCTAAAGTGAGGTATTGGAAACCTGCAGGGACACTATAAGCCTATAGGGGGGAAACTGCATTACCTCAGATTCGCACTGCTAGAGGGGAAGATACATGAACAACATGAAAAAACAAGGGAAGAAAGTGTCCCAAACCAAGATATTATATCAATAGAATCCAATGACAGCATGGTAGAAGAAATGTCAGAAAAGGAGTTCAGAATGTGTGTAATTAAAATGGTACCAGGAACAAAGGATGAGATAAGAGAGCAAATGCAGGCAATGAATGATCTCTCCAATAAACAGTTAAAAGAGCAAATGCAGGAAGCAAAAAATCATTTCAATAAAGAAATAGAGATTCTGAAAGAAAAAAAAACCCAGAAATCCTTGAAATGAAGGAAACAATAAACCAAATTAAAAACTCAATGGAAAACATCACCAACAGACTAGATCATCTGGAAGACAGAATCTCAGACAATGAAGATAAAATATTTAGTCTTGAAAACAAAGTTGATCACACAGAAAAGGTGATACAAAGTCATGAATGGAACCTCCAAGAATTATGGGATATCATAAAAAGACCAAATTTAAGAATTTTGGGGATTGAGGAAAGGCACAGAGATATAAACCAAAGAAAAGAACAAACTATTCAATGAAATAATTTCAGAAAATTTCTCAAATCTGAAGAATGGCCTGGAAAATCAAATACAAGAAGTTTACAGAACACCAAATGTACAAACTTACAACAGATCCACACCAAGGCAGATTACAATGAAAATACCTAACATACAAAATAAAGATAGAATTTTAAAGGCTATGAGAAAAAGCATCAGATTATGTATAGGGGGAAAACAACACAGATATCAGCAGATTTCCAGCCCAGACCCAAAAGCTAGAAGGGCCTGGAACAACATATTTCAAGCTCTGAAAGAACATGCTTGCCAACCAAGAATCTTATACTCAGCAAAACTTACATTCAGATTTGATGATGAAAAAAATCTTTCCATGATGAACAAAAGTTAAAATAATTTACAAATAGAAAGCCTGCACTACAGAATATTCTCAGCAAAATATTCCATGAGGAAGAAACGAAAAACAACAATGTAAATCAGCAAAGGGAGGAACTATCCTAAAGGAAAAGCCAATTAAAGGAGAAGCCAAATAAAGTTAAAAACCAAAAATAAGCCAAAATACCCATCAATACAAGTCATGTTGCAATAATAACCCTGCTTAAGGGAAGCATAAATCAGCAAGACATAACAATCTTTAATATTTATGCCCCAAACAATGGCACATCCATGTACATCAAGCAAATTCTTCTCAATTCCAGGAACCAAATAGACCACAACACAATAATTTTGCGTGATTTTAATACACCACTGTCACCACTGGATAGATCTTCCAAACAAAAACAAAACAAAGAAACCATAGAACTCAATAACACAATCAATAACTTACACTTAACAGACATGTATAGAATACTCCATACATCAATGAGCAAATACACTTTCTTCTCAGCAGCACATGGATCCTACTCTCAAATAGATCATATGTTATGCCACAAAAATACAAAAAAAATTAGAGATACTACCTTGTATTCTATTAGATAATTATGGAATGAAATTAGAAACCAATGATAAATTAAGAAACAGAAACTACTCCAACACCTGGAAACTAAATAATACATTATTGAACAATGCATGGATAGCAGATGACATCAGGGAGGAGATAAAAATCTTCCTAGAGGTAAATAAAAGCAATGATGCAACATAAAAAAAATCTCTGGAATGATATGAAAGTAGTACTAAGAGGACAATTCATTGCATTGAGCGCATTCAATAAAAGAAGAACAAGTCAACAAATAAATGACATAACATTACAGTTCAAAGCCACAGGAAAAGAACAGGAGATCAACACAAAAATAGTAGAGGACAGAAAATAATTAAAATCAGAGCTGAAATCAGTAAAACTGAAACAAAAGAAACAATTCAAAAAATTGACAAAACAAAAAGTTGGTTCTTTGAAAAAATAAAATTGATAAACACTTTGCCACACTAACAAAGAGAGAGAAAACACAAACTACTAAAATTAATGATGAAAAAGGAAATATCACGACAGACACTATTGAAATACAAAACATAATTAGAAGTTATTTTGAAAATCTATACTGCAACAAAATAGAAAATCTCAAAGACATCAACATATCATAGAGACATATCATCCACCCAGACTGAATCTGGAGGACATGCACAATTTAAACAGATCAATTTCAAGCACTGAAATAGAAGAAGGCATCAAAAACCTACCAACCAAGAAAAGTCCAGGACCAGATGGATTCTCTGACGGAGTCTACAAGACCTTCAAAGAAGATCTCATCACAATACTCCTCAAAGTATTCCATGAAATAGAAAAGGAGGGAACCCTTCCAAACTCATTCTATGAAGCTAGTATTACCCTAATACCAAAACCAGACATAGATAGATCAAGGAAAGATCAATATCCCTAATGAACATAGATGAAAAATTCATACAAAATTCTAGCAAATCACATACAAAAACATATTAAAAAGATAGTGCACCACAATCAAGTGGGTTTTGCCCAGAGATGCAAGGTTGAGTCAACATCTGGAAATCAATAAATGTAGTTCACCACATCAACAGACTTAAAGTTAAGAATCATATGATTATTTCAATAGATGTAGAAAAAGCATTTGATATAATACAGCAATCCTTCATGCTCAGAACACTAGAAAAAATAGGGATAGTAGGAACATACCTCAACATTGTAAAGGTTCTCTATGCTAAGACCATGGCCAACATCATTCTAAATTGAGAAAAACTGAAAACATTCCCTATAAAACTGGAACAAGACAGGGATGCCCTTTTCAACACTTCTGTTCAACATTGTCCTTGAAACTCTAGCCAGAGTAATTAGACAGACCAAAGAAATTAAAGGGATACTAATAGGAAAAGAAGAATTCAAACTATCATATTTGCCAATGACATGATTCTATATTTTGAGGAGTCAAAAAATTCCACAAAAAATTCTAGAATTCAACTTCTACATCTAATAAATGAATTCAGCAAAGTAGCAGGATGTAAAATTAACACTCATAAAAACTCATGCATTTCTATTCATCAGTGATAAATCCCTTGAAAGAGAAATTAGGAAAACTACCCCATTTACAATAGTATTAAAAAAAATAAAATACTTGGGAATCAATCTAACAAAAGAGGTGAAAGACCTCTACAATGAAAACTACAGAACACTAAAGAAAGAAATTAAAAGAAACCTTAGAAGATGGAAAGATCTCCCATGTTCTTGGATAGGCAGAATTAATATTGTCAAAATGGCCATACTATCAAAAGCACTATATAAATTCAATGCAATTCCAATTAAAATCCCAATGACATACCTCACAGAAATAGAGAAAACAATTATGAAATTTATTTAGAAGAATAACAGACCCAGAATAGCAGTCCTTATCAGGAAGAGTGAAGCAGGAGGTATCAGAATACCAGATCTTCAACTATAATACTGAGCACTAGTAACAAGAATGGCATGGTATTGGCACCAAAATAGACAGGAAAACTATTAGTACAGAATAGAGGAAACAGAGCCAAACCCACATAAATACAGGTATCTCATACTAGACAAAGGTGCCAAAAACATACAATGGAGAAAAGATAGCCTCTTCAACAAATGGTGCTGGGAAAACTGGAAATCCATATGCATCAAAATGAAATTAACCCTATCTCTCACTCTGCACAAGACTCAACTCAAAATGGATCAAGGTCCTAGGTATTAGACCAGAGACCCTGCACCTAATAGAAGAAAAAGGAGGTCCAAATCTGCATCATGTCAACTTAGGCCCAGACTTTCTTAACATGACTCCCAAAGCATAAGAAATAAAAGCAGGAATCAATAAACGGGATAGATTCAAACTAAAAAGCTTTTTCTCAGCAAAGGAAACGATCAATGATGTGAAGAGAGAGCCTCCAGAGTGGGAGAAAATCTTTGCCACACGCACTTCAGACAGAGCACTAATCTCCAGAATTTATAAAGAACTCAAAAAACTTTACACCAAGAATACATATAGCCAATCAATAAATGGGATAAGGAAATGAGGAGACACTTCACAGAAGAAGATCTAAAAGCAATCAACAGAGATATGAAAAAATGTTCAACCTCTCTAGTAATAAGAGAAATGCAAATCAAAACTACCCTAAGATATCATCTCACCCCAATTAGAAAGGCTATTATCAAAGGTACGAGGAACAATAGGTGTTGGTGAGGATGTGGGGAAACAGGTTCACTCATATATTGCTGGTGGGGTTGCAAATTGGTGCAGCCACTCTGGAAATCGGTGTGGAGATTCTTTAGAAAACTTGGAATGGAACTCCTATTTGACCCAGTTATCCCACTCCTTGGCCTATACCCCAAGGACTTAAAATCATCATACTACCAGGATGTATCCACGTCAATGTTTATAGCAGATCAATTCACAATAGCTAGATTGTGGAACCAACCTAGATGCCCTTCAATAGATGAATGGATAAAGAAACTGTGGTATACATACACAATGGAATATTACTCAGCCATAAAGAAGAAGACAATTATGGCATTTGCTGGTAAATGAATGGAGTTGGAGAATATCATGCTAAGTGAAATAAGTCAATCCCCCAAAACAAAAGGCTGAATGATTTCTCTGATAAGTGGATGATGATACATAACAGAGGGGTTAAGGCAAGAATGGAGGAAGAATGGATTGTGTCGAGGAAAATGAGAGGTGGGGAGACGGTAGGGGGGAAGGAAAGACAATAGAATGACACGAACGTCATTATTCTATGTACGTGTATGATTATACAAATGGTGTGCCTCTACTTTGTTTACAACCAGAGAAATGAAAATTGTACCCCACTTTGTGTACAATGAATCAAAATAATAATAAAATTTTTATGTTATGTATCATGAACATTTCTGAGTTTGTATTATATATGCACACACAGATATATTTATACAAAAAGGTATACTTATACATACCACTACTATTCCAAACAGAATTTCTCTTTTTATTTTCTGATCTATAATTGCATATACATAACAGCTATTCACCTGTGGTTAGTGATTTTGTATTTGGACCACTTAATTGTTATCTTAGAAATTTCAAATTTTTTGGTGAATTCTGTTATCGTTTCTAGGTATCTCATCTTATTACTGTAAGAACAATATTTTCCCCTTCTCTAGTAAACATAGCTCTGATACATGCTTTCTATTTTAACATATTGGCTGGAAATTCTAGGTTGCCAGAAGGCGATCCATTTTTACAGTGTACATATTTTCAAATGTGAGTGTCATTGATACATAACATCAGAAATTCAGGTTATTCATTTACTATAAGAAACATTACAATGCTTCTTATAATAATTATAAGAAGGCTTATATTATCTGTTTGCCCGTTCTCATTTCCCATTCTCTTTTATAGCTCCCTCTAATTATATTTTGGTACCACCATTTTCACTGTAATTGCGTTTTAAAAATTACCAACAGCTTCCACCTTGCTAAATCAGTTTCTCAGTCCTTATTCAAATTATTAGCAATTTCGATGAAGTTCCTTATACTCTTATTCATGCTCACTCATTTCCCAAGATACTATAGCATTCCTGTTCTTCCTTCCCTGAGAAAAATGAAAGAATAGGACTGTGAATCAGCTAGATTACTAGCTAGATTCAGTAATCATAAACATTTTGCCAGTTTGTTTTATACAGCTCTTGATATATGTATTTTCTTCCTTCCTTCCTTCCATCCTTCACTTTTTTTTTTTTTTTTTTTTTTTGGTGCAACAGATTGAACCCAGGGGCATTTTGCCATTTTACTACTGAGCTATATCCCAATATCCCAGCCTTTTTTTCAGTTTTACTTTGAGACAGGGTCTGGCTCAGCTGCTTAGGGCCTGCTAAATTGCTGAGACTGTTCTCCAACTTGTGATCCTTGCATTTAGTTGTCATTCCTACTCATTCTCCCTTCATCTAGAATAGTTCCTTCCACTTTGTTGATTTGGACTTTGTTAATGACATGCACATTTTTTGTAGGTCCAGGTTGGCTAGTTCATGAAATGTCCAAGACTGTGTTGATTACTACTAATTGAAAATGACAATTTTTCTAATTTTATCATTCTTTCCATATTATATATTCTTTGGCTGGCATTCTTTTGTAAAGAATTGCTTCTGTAACACCATCTGCCTTTTTCCTGCAATGGCACATATATCTATGTCCCATCAGAGAAGGTAAATCACATGGCCATGTCCAGAGTCAGTGGGGTGGGGAAGTGCATGGGAAGTATCCTTCCCACAATGGGAAGAGATGTGTGGCTAGTTTCTGTAGCCACCCAAAGTCACTGACACTCCATAATTATTATTTTTCATTTATAAATGGAAAAATCATCACCAATTTAATTCTAAGTGAGTTAGTGGGGAGATTAACATGCTATGATATGTGACTATAGGAAAGTTAATGTGACCACAGGCTGCTATAAGAAGTGGTAAAATGCCATTTTAAAGCTTTTTGTCATTGTTAATTTCATAACAAAATATTTCTCATTGGATGGGTCCTTCTTCAGGTTCTACCTATTGTCATGTTGCAGGGTATATTTGTCAGTTTTTGATTACTATAGCAAAATACCAAAGGCAGGTTTTCTATATTAAGAAAAGAGGTTGATTTAGCTCACAGTTTTGGAGGCAGAAAGTCAGGCAGCTCTACTGGTTGGGCCTCTGGTGAGGGCCTAAGAGTAGATGGTGTCATGGCTGTAATGTGTATGGGAGTGAAAGATCACATCACAAGACAGGGAGCCACAGTGCAACTTGAGTCAGGTTCATTCTTTTAACAACTAACTCTCATAAGAACTAACTCAGTTTCCCATAATCTCTCCCAAGGACAGTTCCCTTAATAACCATAAGACCTCCCATTAGGTTTTACCTCTAGAAGATTTCACCACCTTTCACATTGTCACACTGGGGTTCAAGCCTCCAATATATGAACATTTGGAGAACAAACCACATCTAAACCATAGAACAGAGTTATGTTCATCCTAGATAATTTCGTTTATTCCTGTGTCCCTTATTCCAGAGTTCCTATCTTAACCTGTTAGTGGACAGCTCTAAGACTCCTGTTGTTATTTTTTCATAGAGCAATTTAATTCTTAAGTTAACAGATTAAAACATAGTCATCTTTTAAAATAATTTTTTTCTACCTGTCATAGTATCATACTGTGTTTTATTCTGGTCAATTTGTATAAACCTTAAAGCCATTCAAGGAAAATTTGTATAAACACCTGCTCTGATTGTAACTTGCAGCTTTTAGAAGTCAATCTTAAATTCCAGATTCTCAAGGGGTTGGATGAGGCATCCCTGGTGTCCCTGAAGTTCTGACAACATTGATCCAGGTGAGTTTGCCACTTCTTAGGTTAATTATGGTAGCAGCATTCTAGAAAATTATGTATTTCATGGTATTTTTAGGTGCATTGGCATAGTCTCCTGACTTTTCAAATCTCTTCCATATCACTATAACCCTTCTGTTGTGGGTTATTGATATATTGAAGCCCTAAGCCTAGGAAGCTAGGAATGTGACTTTATTTGGAAATAATGTTTTATAGAGTAATAACTAAGGTAAATGCTAGATTAGGGAGGGGCATAAGGGCAATATGACTGGTGTCCTGGAGAAGACACAAAGATTCTTTATACGAGAAGAATGAAAGCAGAGATAGTAACAAAAGAATAGAGGCAGAGATTAGGTTTGTACCTGGCAGCTGGTTGGCAGTCACAAGCCAAGAGAAGATACACATTGCTAGCAACTACCAGAAACTAGAAGAGTGCCAGAGAAGGATCATCTCGTTCTGCTCAGGCTGATGAAGCAAAATACCATAGAGTGGGTGGATTAAATAATAAACATTTATTTCTACCAGTTGTGGATGCTGAAATTCTGAGATCAGGCTGCCAGTGTGGTTGAGTTCATGGTGAGAGCCCCTTTCCTGGTTTACAGGTGGCTCTCATCTTTCTGTGCCCTCACCTGGTAGAGAGCAGAGAAAGAGGATGCAAGCTTGACTTTCCTCCCTCCCTGCCTCTTGTTCCTCCCCATTCTCTTTCCCCTCCCTCTTCCTGTCCCTCTCCTTCTTATTTTCTTTTTTGCAGTGCTGGGGATCAAACCCAGGACTTGCTAGGCAAATGTTGTACTACTGAGCTACATCCTCAGCCCCTATGTCTCTCCTTGTAAGACTAATCCTATTCACGAGGTCTTTGCCCTCATAACATAATTTATCTCTCAATAACTTCACCTCTTAACTATCATATTGGGGAGACATATTTTGGGGAGACATTAATGTTCAATCCATAAAAGACTTCCAGAGCCTTTGGAGAGAGCATGGGCCTGCCAACACCTTTATTTGAAACTTCTAGACTTTAGGCTAGTGAGAAAATGAATTTCTGTTTTAAATCACCCAGTTTGTGGTAATTTGTCATGGCAGCCCCAGGAAACTAATACTAATGATGATTTATGCCTTACATCAATTCTTGATTAGATTTGCTTATTTGATTAAAGATTTAAATGAAAAATGTTCAGCCTTACTTCTTTTCAATTCATTGACTTATTTTATTTTCTTCCTCTTACTTTCCTAATTCTGTCTGATGATATTCTTACAACTTTCTAGTAGTTGAGTTATTAATGCTGCTATCACAGACAGACTCCAGTGACTGAGCTTTGACAAAGTCAGATTTGTCACAAATGAAAAGCCCGGCGACTTTCTGTCTTATGGTTGTGTCATCTTAAACTCTGGTGACAGTGGCTGTCAAAGCAGGAAGAGAGATGAAGGAGACATAATGTCTTTACTGACTCAGTCCAGGAGAGAATTTAATCCATTCTCAGTTCATTGGACAGAAGTACTTTCATGACCTTAATATGACCATGAAGTAGGTGTGAAATATGGGGGAGACTTGGACAATTCAGTCAGTCTCTTCTGCACAATTTGCATTGCTTATTTTCTTTAAAGATAGCCAAACTGTGTTTTTTTTCCCCTGTGAATATAGCTTAGTTACATCTTATTTAGTTTAGAATCTCTTCTTCCAGCATCCCTTCAAATATTTATTTTGTCTCCACTTATGTAAGTGAGGTAATCTACCCACAGGTCTCTGAAGATCTGTTTCTCTTCTGCACACAGTTTGGATCATTTGACCTGTCTTCAGGTCTTCTGAACTTTCTGAGTGTCAACTGAAAGCTGAAGGTGTTGTCCACAGCCTTACTTCTAGGCTGGTCAGCACTCAAAGGTCTCCCCACCCTACATCAACCTCAGAAATCTATTGGTTTTCCCTCTCCAGTAGTTATTCTCTGCTAAGCCTCAGAGTTTGGCTCAGCAGTTGAGTTCTCTGTCTAGGACAGGGACCTCTTTCTCTGTCTGGGGCTACTTCTCAGATGCTCCCTTCTTGCAGGTGTCCAGACCCATAATCCTAGACACTTTAGCTGTTTAGATCACTCTGCTCTGTCTCCACTTCCATTTGGAAAATGCTCCAGAAGGAACCCAGTATGGATGTGGTGCTAACTTCCTGTACATCTTGTGCTGGCTGTTCTCTAAAAGGAGTCATGGCACAGTTTATCCTGCTCCTTCACAGGCGTTTACTGCAGTACCAGCATCTCTCATGGTCAAAATTGAACGTTTGTGTCACATGCATGTTTAAGTGTGATATTCTCATTTGCATGAATTTCCAAGAAGTGTAATTCTACTTTTAATTTCTTATTTGACAAAATGATTCAGTGGGCTTTTTTCCCCACATTTTTGTTTTTGATATGGTATTTAAAAAAAATATCATAAAATATTGTGGACTATATACTTACAACATTTTGGAATAATTTGGCACCCATTCTTTTGACTTGATTGACAATTATTTTTAAGACAACTACTTCCTAGTTCCATGAAATGACTTTATGATCCTTGTAAAATTCAATGTTAATTCATCTAACACAAATCAATCATTTATTTCAAAAATTTTAAGTCCTTTCTTGATTTTGGTCTCTTTGATCACTCAAATGCATAAAGTATTCTCACGATTATAGTGTTTTTACAAATGCATTCTCCTTTTTTTATGGTTTTTGCTTTATGTATTTGGATGTTTTGTTACTGGGTGAGTAAAGATTCATACTTTTCATTGGAATTTTACATTTTCATGCTAAATTCTGCCTTTTTATTATATGAAATGATCTTTATTCAGTTTTTATAATTTTTGCTTTGGTCTGTAGGTTGGTTAATTTTGCTGTTTTCTTTTCTATTATTTATTTTTGTCAGATAAACTGTTGTCCATCCTGTTTTGTAAACTTCATTAAGTCTCTTTGCTTTCATCCTGTTATTGTAGGCCACATTTAGTTAAATTTTATTTGTTAAAACAATATGAGTACCTTTGTCTTCTGATAGATACATTCAGCTCACATAGATTCTTTTCATAACTGGGATTTGATAAGTCTTGCACTCTGAGTTCTGTTTTAAAGCTTGTATGAATACTTGTATTCATAATATTGTATGCATTAATGTGAAAGGTCTACCTATATTTAAAGGTCCCAGTGTTCCAATGGTGGTTTTCTTTAAGTGAAAGGAAATTAAAACTTTGGGGGTGGGGTGAAATTCAGTGGTAGAACACTTGCCTAGCATGCAAGAGGTCCTGGGTTTGAGCCACACAGTACAATAAAAACAAAAAACAAAAAACTTTTATAATAGCATTGGAAATGGGGGACTTCCTGGTTTACAACACTTATTTTTCAAACATTTTCTTCTATAGTCACCTAGTTGCAGAGGTTCTCAACCAGGGCAATTTTCCCCAAGTGATAATTCCTGATGTCTGATGTATGGAAATGTTGATTGTCAAAATTTGGGGCAGGAAGGGTGCTAATGTCCTGCAGCCCAAAGGATGCTGCCAAATACCCAACATGTCACGGGAGTTCTCCACAACACAGAATTATCTGACCCCAGATGGCAATAGAGCAGAGGTTGAGAACAGGTATTGATCTAGTTGAACTCTTATTTTCTATATGAGGAATATGAGAATCACAGATGTGAGGTGTCTTCTTCAAATGGGGTCAGCTAGCTAGTGCCAGAATGAAGGCAGTAACCTAAGGCTATAGCCTGTCCTATCAGAGCACACCCCCACCCCAAGAGATGCTCATTCAGAGCAAGCCACTCCCTCTGTGTGTCAGATACCGTTGCACAGGGCACTCCTTTTAACTGAAAGCTGGCAGCAATCACTTCCTTCATTGTAAATCCAAGGCCATTTTTGCTTCTTCAGCTCTTTGGCTAAATAAGATCAAATAAAATGTGGGCAGAACTATAAAACTTCAGTAAATTAGAATAGTCAATGTGAGTAGCAAGCACTTTTGGTTTTCTGCAAAGTATTAAATGTGTAATCTACAGACTCTGAGAGGAAGAAATCTACTTAGAGGTCATCCTGTTCCACCTTTCATCGATCATGATCATTCAGACTAACTGCTTGGAAAATTCCTGGGAGGGGAACCCTGAGACCCTCAGATGCAGCTGTAATGTGGTGAATATCGTAAATGCAAACTGTGACCATAAGGTAACAATTGAATTTATGTTTATAAATCAATCAGGATAGATTTTTTTGTTTTTGTTTTTGTTTTTGTTTTGTTTTTGTAATAAACAGAACAATGTGGCTTTTGTTGAGAAAGTCGTTCTGAGAGGGTATGGAGAAGGACGAGTTTGGGAAGTGCTTTGGAATGACAAGCAATACAATGAAACTTCCCAGGTCCTAAAAGGAGTCACTGCCTCTGAGGACAAAGGGGTCAACCTATTATAAGGACCTAGGTTCCTGGGCCAGAATTATTACTCCTGCAGGGAATATTGTGGGGAGATTTCCAAGCTTAGTCAAAATGTCTGACTTAACTCTACAATTAATGAATACCTCCAGGGGAGAAGGAAAAATCAAAAGTTTCCTGGGAGAGAATCAGGTGATGCTTGTCATGCCACATACTTGTCATGCATGTGGCAAGGGAAAGGGAGGAGAAAACATTCTTTATCTGGACCAACATTTCAGATGTGCACAGAGATAAGGAAATCTCCAAAATTCAAAAAATTGTGGGAACTTTGATTTTGAAACAGTTTTGTTGATTTTAAAAATTACACTCCTGTTCTATAATTGAAATTTTTATTCCACTTTCACTGCCCAACCTGACCTCCTATCCATTTCCCTTCAGTCTTCCCTGACTCAGTAATAGTACTACCACCACCAACTGCTCAATCCATAGACCTAGAGGTTATTCTTGGTTCTGCTCACAACCAATCAAAAATCATATTATAGAGATCATATGAGATCTGTCTTCTAAAATCTCCTCAATTGCTAATACTCAAATGCTTTTGCTGCTATGATCCAGGTGTGGGGCCACCATAATTTCTTATTTGAAGACCCATAGTCATTTTTTGTGATCATCCAACTCTTGTCCCTTTCCAATCTGTTCTTTACCCAGCAACAGGAGCAGTTTTTGTTTGTTTTAAACATCAATCCACTTACATCACAACCCTCTTCCTGGATATGGCCAAATGTTGCACTGTTGTCGATCATGATAATAATGCCTTTCACTTACTTACCATTAGCAATTGGTACTAAAACAGCACCATGATGTGGTTTTTATTGGAAATTATTGTATGAATGAGGTTACTGATGTTCAACAAGGTTAAGTTACTTATCCAAGGTCACAAAATAAGGGCATACCTAAACTGTGATTCAAATTGTTTGATTTCAAGAGTATACTAGTTGCTCTTACTCCCTTATTGCAAAAAATAATTCTTTCGCTTTTCACAAGGAAATGTTCTTTATGTTTTGCCATAGTTGACTCTTCCCACTAGCATCAGTGAGAAATTTTCTTCTTATATTTTAATACTTCGAATGTAAACTGTTATTATAGTTAAGTTTTCAGCTGTTCTGCACTATTTCTTCAGAAAATAACAGGAGGAACAAGAAAAATAATCATGGCATTTCTGAGGCTAAGCATCTATATTTCATTTCTTACAATGAAGCATAATTCTGATTTTTCTTAAACAAATGGTATTTAATAAAGAATATCAGCCCAATAACAAAAAGGTATAATTTAGAATACTTTTGCTTGTTTTTAATCAAAAAACTGGGATTGTATTTTCAAGGAAATTTAGCTTCAGTGATATTTTGCATTCCATATTTATTTAAATTCAATGCAGTGTACTCAGTATGCAGATGCAAATGGGAGGGTTCTGAGAAAAGGAAGCTGGCATTCAATGATAGGATGGAATTTGGACCAAAAGACTAATTTTCACTACCTTCTAAGTATATGGAAGTGTGAATGTTAACTATTCTAAATTTTTAAAAATATTTTTAGTTGTAGATGAACACAATGCCTTTATTTATTTATTTATTCATTTAATGTGGTGCTGAGAATTGAACTAGTGCTTCGCACGTGCTAGGCAAGCACTCTGCCACTGAGCCAACTCCCGCCCTATTTTTTCTAAATTTTGGGTCAACGAATCTGAAGAATGAGGATGAAATTCTGCCTCCAAAGGTTATTGTGATGATTAACTGTGACAACCTATGTTAAATTGCCTACCATTTGTGCCCAAGCCATGGGAGGATTTCCAAAGAGTTTATTATATCTTAAGTGCAATAAATGTACAAGCATTATGGAATTATAGGACTTGGAGGAGGTTGTAGTGAGTGAGTGCTATGGGAAGGATTTCTCAGAGTAAATTATGTTTACACTGGCTCTTGAAGAATGCATAGAATTTCAACTGGTGGAGATTAGATTAGTGCTAACAAGATTCCAGTAGAGTAAATGGAACAAATAAAGAAAAGTACATATCTCTCATGTAGGAACAAGAGTGGTGAGAGTTGAGTAGGTATAAAGTGGTACAGAGGGAGAGAAGAGAAATTAACTGAATATTTAAGCAGAGATATTCCATTCCAATGAAATCTAAAAACAAACGATAAAATGCCCACCCACAGCAAAATGGACCATTATTTCATGTAACACTCAGAAGGAAACCAATCAACTAAACCAATGCTCTTAAAATATTTACCTTATTGTATTAGAGGAACTCTCTTAGAATTAGGTATTATGTATCACTCTCATACATAAATAGAAAAGAAAATAAAAGAAAAATAAACTGGCTCAAGAATGCCTCAGACACCTTCACCCTCAGCATCCTGAGTCAAGAGTCATAAGAAGAATCGCATTTCCACACCGTTTGTCCTCTGTGCCACCAAGAACACTGTGTTGTGGCATTTCTAAAGGAGTGCCCCACTGTTGTCTCAGGGTTCCCTCTAAGTTGCTGATACCCATTCTGCAAATTCTGATGTGCGACCTCAGGCAGTGGCAATCACATCACAACTGTCACATGGCCCCTGGAGAATTTCAGACACAAAATGATTTCAGAGATGTTAAGTGTAAAAAGAAAAAAAGAAAATGTGTTTCTTAGAAAAAAATCTTTGAAGTTTGGTGGCTGAGAAAGGCCTTGAAAATATATTGTGCATAGAGTCTGTACTTAAATTCGTAGCCAACTGAAAAACAGAAAATGTTTTTGAATCAGGCGGGAGCTTTGGGTAGATCATTCTGGCACCAGAATTTGGAGGGATGCGAGGAGGGGGCTGTGCCCAAGTCTGTGGACTGCTGAGAGATGCAGATGGTCTCACCCAGAGAACAGCTGAGGCCCTGAAGAGAAGAGATCTTCCATGGGGATGCCATTCTATTGAACAGTCTCAAAATATTTCCCCTTTTTATTTATAGAAAATCTGATATTTTAAGTTAAATGTTGCTTTCCAGCAATCGCATATCTGGCACCTGAAATAAGAATGGGTCAATTTCCAATAGAAGATCTGGGACTCTGCCACTGTCCAAACTATGAGTCTTACCTTCAGAGGTCACAGGTTGAAAATGATTCACTCATATGCTTCATTTGACCAGGAGAGTGGAAGAAGCCACTTTTGTTCATTTGAAGAAAAATAGTTTAAATTAAATGGACAGCCTTGAGATGAGTCTCATATTCTCCACAGTCTCTGACACTGGTGTGTCTGGCCACCTAACATGTTTACTTTCCCTGCACGGTGTCTGACTTATTTTACATTTGTGATCCTTGGCACGTGGATTGATAACCCTTGCCATTTCTTTTCTTCAAAAGAATGTATTTCAAATCTAGGTTTGTATTCAAAGCACAAGTAGAGACTCATTTATGATTTCCATATGCCTTCTGAATGACTGACTAGTCCAGGCCACAATGGGGTGTCAGCAATAATCGGATACTCATGGTTGCCTTTCATGTTTATCCTGCTTAATTTCTCTGGAGATTTTTGATACTGCTTCTTTCTCAAAAGGCTTTTTCTCTTTCCTTCCTGTGTTAATTGAATTAATATTAATGACTACCAAATTATTAATTTATCTTTTTTTTTTAATCCTCTGGACTGAATTTATGCACTCTGAGCTTCCAGGATCACCAGGATGAAATCTTGTACACTCAAACCCAAGCAAAAGGAGGCCTGACAGAAGTTGAAGAAATGACTCAGATGGAAGCAAAGACCTCAGATGCATGACCAGTCTTCAGTGTCTGGTGGGGACTGTCTTCCAGCTTCTATTTGCGGGTAGGTCACGTAAGCATTCAAGGCCTTTGGTTTCCTGCTTGCCATTCTCACTCTTTTAAACTTACGGGGGTAGGGGAACAGGCTATTTTCCCTCTTTTCTTTCTTCGTCTCCACTCTTCAGACATACTGATCCTTAAGACATGAAATGTACAGGCATAGAAAGAGACAGGGACTCTTTGAGCATAAATACAGGAGCTAGTATGAAGAGGGCACTTGTGACAATGAAAAGGTTTGAGGTACTTCCCTTTTTGCTAGTTTACTATATGTAAAAAATGGAAACAGATGAACTGACAGGAAGAACCCTGAACAAGGGGAACAATGGGCTGACTTCAAGGTCTTGAGAGGAGGAAGTGTGGAAGAGAGGCAAGTCTGATCCAGAGTCTGTTTCACTGACTCTGAGCAAAGTGACCATGAGGGATCATGGAGCAGCCACATGACTCTGGATCAAAGCACCTGTCCCCATGAAAACAATATGGGATTAAATCTGAAAGAGTAGATGACCCAACTCCCAAATGCTCAATCCTCTGAATTCTGTATGACATGAAAGTGAGGCACAGGGCTGGTTCGTACATGCTTCAGACCTTGCTGTGTGCCTGATCAACTATTGCATTATTAACTCTCCAGAGCTCTGCTTCCATATGGGACTCTCTCCTGAGCACTATTAACTATAACTGAGACTTCCTACAAGATCAGAACTTCAATGGATGGCTGACTGCTAGGGCAGTGATCAGAAGGTTCAGTGGGTCAGTGAGGACATAGTCAATGGGCAAGTAGCTCATACGTCTCATTTCTTTGTAGCATCTGCAGAGGCCTTTCTGATACTTACTGAATGGTGGCAGGGGTGAAGGTCTGGGTTCTCTCCTACACTGAGAGCTCAGCAGGCCCCAGGATACTCTTAAGGGGCAGATCATATGGAAGGGAAGTGACTCTCAGGGACTCAAGAAGCCATTTATGGAAATAATTGACTTTCGAAGAAGGAAGTTCCCCTGCCTTCTCAAGGTCATTCCTCTTAGAAATGGACAGAAGTTCACTTTGGATAATCTTCAGCCATTTCCTGTGTTATTAGTCTTGCTGATTTGAGGGGAATCTGGTACTTCCTTACACTGCTCTTTTTTGAGGGATTTATCCATTCTTAGAGCCTATTAGGTTTGCATGATTATTACAATGTATGAAGATCTTTTAACTAAAAATCTATAGAACATTTTACCAGCCTCTGCCTCTAAGTATGTTCTGGGATGAGGTAAACTCCTTCTGCTTTATCCCATTCTTATGACCTCTTCTGAATGTCTTTCTTTGAAACTTTCCTTATGCTTCTTTCAAATGGCTTGGCTTTATATGCAAGTCAATGGATTGGTTCTGAGCCCAGGGAGGAATACTGAAAGATCCTTCATGTACAAGTTTCACCAGCTTTCTGTCTGTGACTTTCCTGGGTATATCCACCACCATAAGGAAACATCTGATGTGATTAACTGTGTGTTTGCTCATTTGCTACAGATTTTTTAAGGGCCTAGGAATGAGTCTTTCATGCCTCTAGGCACTGAGCTAAGTACCAAGCATGCAGGATGGGATATGGCTCAGTCCCTGCTCCTGAGGAAGCTGCACTCTTGTAGGGAATGCAGAAAAAATAAGAGTCAGAACACCATGTGATGCATTCTGCCTTAAAGTGGTGCAGAGGAGGAAATCTGAGGATAAGGAGCCTGGTGTGGCGGCAAGCCAACGGAAGGACTGCTTTTGATCAAGACCCCATCAAGGCAAATGCAGGGGCAGGATGGGTTGTGTGTTCTTGCTCAGGACTCAGATCTCTTTCAGTGGGTAGCTTTATTTCTGGATTCTTTCAGGGCAGGTTAGGCACATGGTTCCCTGATCGAGCAGTCCCCAGGAGACAGACAAGGCTCTCATGTCACTTGTAGGTCCTGTATCCTTACAAGAGCCCAGGAAGTGTTCAGAACACAATGTGACTTTCAACAGTGGTTCTGCTGCGCTTCAACTCCCCTCACCAGAGCATCCACTGCTCTAGGAATGCTCATTCCTTATGGAGGGAGAACAACCCTTTTTTCCAAGTCATTATGTATCTGCTTTACGGAAAACTTTTTGCCTCTTTAGATTTTCACTTTGGTTACAGAGGAAGATGTTTGGACTTTCTGACAGATCAACATGTGTGACTTGAACCCAGAGGCAATTCCAAAAGGACAATGCAGCCATGAATGTTTACTCTGCTGTCTTGAGTTGTTTTGCCTGTGACAGTTCTCTGTAGTCAGAATCCTGAATAAAACAAACAAACCCAGAATGGACATAAAGATGCTGCTTAAGGCAAATGTCCTGACAATTACTGAGAACAGCTCTGCAAATTACATATATATATGTGTATATATATATATATATATATATATATATACATACACACACACACAATATAAGACAGTATGAAAATTGAGGATAAAAATTGCCTAAATTCAAGATCCTGCTTATGCAGAGATATTGGTGAAAGAAATAAATCTCTTTGGTGGAGCTGTTATCCATATGTTTATGATGTTTTAGCTTCAATCTTCTATATTTAATGCTGAAGAGATTTTCTAGCTAGGGTAAGTCCAACTGCGGTAATAAACAAATGGCAAAATGCAAAATGGCTCAATGTGAGATGAGAGCAGAAGTCTAGTTCTTATTCACGTAATGTTCAAATCGAGCGTTTGTAATTGGCAAGCTGCAATCAGCAACTCGGCCCCATTCTTGCTGCTTCACAATTCTCTGTGCTACTTACAAGAACCTGGCAGACAGGCAAAGGCATCCAGCTTGGAGGTAACCCATATCACTTCTGCTCACATTTCATAAGCAAGAAGGCAGTTATGTCTGTATGCTCGACTGCAAGAGAGGCTGATAATAAAAGGCAAATAATCCAGTATCAAAAATGCTTACAGGTCAAGTATCCCTTATGTGAAATGCTTGGCACCAGAGATGTTTTAGATTTCAGAATTATTTTTTCAGTTTTTGGAATAATTGCATATATATAATGAGATATCTTGGGGATAGAACCCACTCTCAACATGAAATTTATTTGTTTCAGATACACCTTACACACATAGCCTGAAGGTAATTTTATACAATATTTTTAGTGTGCCTACAATCTGACTGTGACTCATCACACAAGGTCAGCTGTGGAATTTTCTACTTGTGGTATCATATTGGCACTCAAAAAATTTTGAATTTTGGAACATTTTAGATTTTGGATTTTGAATTATGGATGCTCCACTTGTAGCAAATGTAGATAAGCACTCTATAGAAAAAGAAATATGTCGGGATTATAAAAAGGTGAAATGATTCATAATTCATAATTATATGATTATGATAATCTATAATTATATAATTCATAATTATATAATTTTAAATCAAATGACAAGTTCGATTTTTCATCTCTTGGACTAGGAAATGTCTGGGAAATAGTTATGAGACATTCTTCCTTTTAAGGTAGAAGACCTGCAATGATGTAGAAGACCTCACATACCTCGATTCCTGACATATTTCCACATTTGGAGATAAAAACTTGTAAGGACATTGTAGTTTCATTGTCCAATAATTCTATTGAATGGTCTGTATTAGATGCACCTCCTCCTAAGTCATGAATTTTGGTTTTAAACAATGGACACTGATGCTGAATAACATAAAAATTAAGGAATGTGCTACAATGATATAAACTAACTCAAAATCTCTTGGGAAGTCTTAAAGAATGACCCTCAGAGAAGAAGTCAAGGTCACAGTGTAACAAGAGTCTCAGGATGCTGTCATCTGTGACGTCACCCTGCACAGTTGATATTGCTGGACAGCTGAACTTTGAACATCATCACTGCTATGAATAATTCCCACCCATGTCACCATCTTTCAAATGGAAGCAGCAATTGATTTTTTGTCCTCTCTAGAAGGTAGGAAAGGGAAGCAACTGTTCTCATTGATTTCCTGTGTGTTAAGAGAGGAAGCAAACCTCTGCCATATGTACCCATTCCCTTCCCCAAAACAATGCTGTCATGTAATCATCCTCCTAAAAAAATGGACTCACCACTTCCCCCAAAGGAGACAGCTGAGTTTTATCTAGTGTTGCATCCAACTCCAAGTCTAGGATCTCTGGTTTGTGTTTACTTCCTTCCTCTTTCTTTCACAGTAAGTCTTGATATTCTACAAGCATGAATTCAGTTGTGAGGTTCACTATCAAGAACTCAGAATGGGAGGAAGAAATGAAGTCAACTTGAATTTGGTAAATTATATAAATGGATATAAGCATTTTACAATAAGGAAGGGATTTTAGGTAGGCTGTGCTTTCAGGCAAGTGATCATAAGTTGTGGCTGCCTGGTACCTGTACTTTCTTGCTCTTCAAACCCAGTTTATTTCCTCTTTGCTTTCAACTAGTGCATTGGCTGATTGGTGCTTTTTAGCCAGGAGAATAACCCAAACGTTCATCACTAAGAGATCTAAGTCCCTAGTAATCTTCTATTAATTTTACTGTCAAGTTTACTTATGTGAAGGCATCAATTGAGTTGCATCCTTATTCTTAACAATTGTATGCACAGCATCTCTTTATTTATTTGTTTATTGATAATTATGATAAAAAACTGCAGTATCTGTAACCCTTTCATGTCTGTTTACTTAGTGGCATGAAGAATTCTAAACGGCCATCTTCCTATTCACAGAGCTATTGCTATATCTCCTAATAAAATCATTACCCCTTAAATGATTTTATCTGTGTAATAGACCAATGTAATTATTGGCTTGCAAATTGGTAGAATAGTAAGGTTCTCTATAAATTGCAACACAAATCTGCAGAGGAGATGTAACCCCAAGGCAAAATCTATTACTGCCCCTATCAGGTAAAAGCATGTGAATTTTGGTTATTTCTCTTTAATGGGAAGCAGAAGAAACATTTGCCAATACAATAATTGTATACCAGGTATCAGGTCTATATCCCTTTCTTTAATTCTCAGCTGTAATTGAAGTCATTGCATGTGATCAACCTTCTAATAGACCAATAAAACTTTACATATTTAACTTTAGATAATTGGGGATGTAAGGAGAATTGCTTCTCCTGCAAATTTTAAGACTGAAAGTAGCACTAAGCTAATTTACACAGTGCTGCAGTATTGTTTTTATTTCTCTTACATGAAGGAGGGCTCCAGAATTTTTACCTTACCCTTCTGCCATAATAGCTTCATTCATGAATTTGGGATGCAGTGTGGGAATTCTGCTATCAGGAAAGCAGAAAGGTTGCTTCAGCAGGCAAAAGAGGTTCATAATTGTAAGTGAAGCATTTTCTAAATTCCCGACTAGCCATTCTTTTATGATAAATTAGCTGACTTTCACAGAGAGTTTGATAGAAGCTATGGATTTAACCAACATTTAATTTAGCCATGTGCAAGATCAAACAAACAAAGATGGTTTTCAGCTGTCTGTCCCTAACGCTAAAACAGTTGAGATTATTTTTAGCAAAACTAAGGCAGACCTGAATTAAATCCATGCCTTGAACCCAGAATTTTAGAATGTGTGCTTCAAGCAGTTTAGAAGTGTTAGACTCCATCACTATACTTATCGATCTTGAATCTCCCATTCCCTGTGTAGAATTATATTGTGATGTGCTTCAACATTTTTCATGATTTTACCAAAATATTTTTAAGTGATGTACTACATTTCACATAGTTTAAGTAGCCTACATTTTTCAACATAAATTTTAATGATTATCTGAAAATTTAATAATTTCCAATATTACAAATATTGCAAAATAATGACATTTTATTTTATTTTGTTTTTATTTAATTTATTTTGATTCATTGTACATGAGTGGAGTACAATTGTTTCTCTGGTTGTACCTGAAGTAGAGTCACACCATTTGCATAATCATACATATATATATAGGGTAATGAAGTTTCTGTTATTCTATTATCTTTCCTTCCCCCCTGCCCCCTCCCCACCTCTCATTTTCCTTGACACAATCCATCCTTCCTCCATTCTTGCATTAACCCCCTCCATTATGTATCATCATCCACTTATCAGAGAAATCATTCAGCCTTTGGTTTTTGGGGATTGGCTTATTTCACTTAGCATATTATTCTCCAACTCCATCCATTTACCAGCAAATGCCATAATTGTATTCTTCTTTATGGCTGAGTAATATTCCATTGTGTATATATACCACAGTTTCTTTATCCATTCATCTATTGAAGGGCATCTAGGTTGGCTCCACAATCTAGCTATTGTGAATTGAGCTGCTATAAACATTGATGAGGAAGTGTCATTGTAGTATGATGATTTTAAGTCCTTGGAGTATAGACCAAGGAGTGGGATAGTTGGGTCAAATGGTGGTTCCATTCCAAGTTTTCTAAGGAATCTCCACACTGCTTTCCAGAATGGCTACACTAATTTGCAACCCCACCAGCAATGTACCAGTGTGCCTTTTTCCCCACATCCATGCCAACACCTGTTGTTGCTTATACTCTTATAGACATTCTAATTGGGGTGAGATGAAATCATAGGGTAGTTTTGATTTGCATTTCTCTTATTACTAGAGATGTTGAACATTTTTTCATATAGCTATTGATTGCTTGTAGATCTTCTGTGAAGTGTCAGCTCATTTTCTTAGCCCATTTATTGATGGGGTTATTTATATTCTTGGGGTAAAGTTTTTTGAGTTCTTATAGATTCTGGAGATTAGTGCTCTATCTGAAGTGCATGTGGCAAAGATTCTCTCCCACTCTGTAGGCTCTCTCTTCACATTGCTAATTGTTTGCTTTGCTGAGATAAAGTTTTTTAGCTTGAATCTATCCCAATTATTGATTCCTGCTTTTATTTCTTATGCTTTGGGAGTCATAATAAGGGACGTCTGGTCCTAAGCCAACATGATGCAGATTTGGACCTCCTTTTTCTTGTTAGGTGCAGGGTCTCTGGTCTAATTCCTAAGTCCTTGATCCATTTTGAGTTGAGTTTTGTGTGCAGTGAGAGATAGGGGTTTAGTTTCAATTTGCTGCATATGGATTTCCAGTTTTCTCAGCACCATTTGTTGAAGAGGATACCTTTTCTCCATTGCATGTTTTTGGCACCTTTGTCTAGTATGAGATAACTGTACTTATGTGGGTTTGTCTCTGTGTCCTCTATCCTGTACCATTGATCGACCGCCTGTTTTGGTGCCAATACCATGCTCTTTTTGTTACTATTGCTTTGTAGTATAGTTGAAGGTCTGGTATTGTGATACCTTCTGCTTCGCTCTTCTTGCTGAGAATTGCTTTAGCAATCCTGGGTCTCTTATTCCTCCAAATGAATTTCATGATTGCTTGCTCTATTTCTATGAGGTATGTCTTGGGATTTTAATTGGAATTGCATTGAATTTGTATAGCCCTTTTGGTAGTATGGCCATTTTGACAATATTAATTCTGCCTTACCAAGAACATGGGAGATCTTTCCATCTTCTAAGGTTTTCTTTAATTTATTTCTTTAGTGTTCTGTAGTTCTCATTGTAGAGGTCTTTCACCACTTTTGTTAGATTGATTCCCAAGTGTTTTATTTTTTTGAGACTATTGTGAATGGGGTATTTTTCCTAATTTCTCTTTCAGAGGATTCATCACTTATGAATTCATTCTTATGAATAAGAATGCATCAGATTTATGAGCATTGATTTTATTTCCTGTTTCTTTACTGAATTCATTTATGAGTTCTAGAAGTTTTCTGGTGGAATGTTTTGGTTCCTTTAAATATAGAATCATGTCATTGGCAAATAGTGATAGCTTGAGTTCTTTTTGTATCCCTTTAATTTCTTTGGTCTATCTAATTGCTCTGGCTAGCATTTCAAGGATGATGTTGAATAGAAGTGGTGAAAGAGGGCATCCCTGCCTTGTTTCAGTTTTTAGAGGGAATGCTTTCAGCTTTTCTCCATTTAGAATGATGTTGGCCATGGGCTTAGCACATAGAGCCTTTACCATGTTAAGGAATGTTTCCACTATCCCAATTTTTTCTACTATTTTGAGCATGAAGGGGTGCTGTATTTTATGAAATGCTTTTTCTGCATCTATTGAAATAATCTTGTAATTCTTAACTTTAAATCTTTTGATGTGGTTAATTACATTTACTGATTTCTGTATGTTGAACCAACCTTGCATCCTTGGGATGAAACCCACTTGATCAGGGTGCAGTATCTTTTTAATATATTTTTGTATGTAATTTGGTAAAATTTTGTTTAGAATTTTTGCATCTATGTTCATTAGGAATAGTGGCCTGAAATTTTCTTTCCTCAATGTGTCTTTGTCTGGTTTTGGTATCAAAGTGATAATAGCTTCAAAGAATGAGTTTGGAAGGGTTCCCTCCTTTTCTATTTCATGGAATACTTTGAAGAGTATTGGAATGATCTCTTCTTTGAAGGTCTTGTAGAACTTATCTGAGAATCCATCTGGTCCTGGACTTTTCTTGGTTGGTAGGCTTTTGATGACTTCTATTTCATTACTTGAAATTGACCTATTTAAATTGTGTATGTCCTCCAGATTCAGTTTGGGTGGCTCATATGTCTCTAGAAACCTGTTGATGTCTTTGAGATTTTCTATTTTGTTGGAGTGTAAGTTTTCAAAGTAGCTTCTAATTGTGTTTTGTATTTCAATAGTGTCTATTGTGATATTTCCATTTTCATCATTAATTTTAGTAATTTGAGTTTTCTCTCTCCTTCTCCTTGTTAGTGTGACTAAGGGTTTATCAATTTTGTTTATTTTTTCAAAGAACCAACCTTTTGTTTTGTCAATTCTTTGAATTGTTTCTTTTGTTTCAATTTCATTGATTTCCACTCCGACTTTAATTATTTACTGTCTTCTACTACTTTTGGTGATGAACTGTTCTTCATTTTCTAGGGCTTTGAGCTGTAATGTGAGGTCGTTTATTTGTTCACTTTTCATTCTTTTATTGAATGCACTCCATGCAATGAATTTTCCTCTTAGTACTGCTTTAATAGTGTCCCAGAGATTTTGATATGTTGTATCTTTGTTCTTGTTGACCTCTAAGAATGTATTTTATTTTCCCCCTGATGTCTTCTGTTATCCATGCATCATTCCATTAGCATATTATTTAATCTCCAACTGTTGGAGTACTTTCTGTTTTTTATTTTATCATTGATTTGTAATTTCTTTCCATTATGATCTGATAGAATACAAGGTAGTATCTCTATCTTTTTGTATTTGCTAAGAGTAGCTTTGTGGCATAACATATGGTCTATTTTAGAGAAGGATCCATGAGCTACTGAGAAAAATTGTATTCACTCATTGATGGATGGAATATTCTACATATGTCTGTTTAGTCTAAATCAGCAATTGTGTTATTGAGTTCTATGATTTCTTTGCTCAATTTTTGCTTGGAAGATCTGTCCAATGGTGAGAGAGGTGTTTTAAAGTCAACTAGCATTATTGTGTTGTGGTCTATTTGGTTTCTGGAATTGAGAAGGATTTGACGTCCTTCTTTATCCCTTATAACTAATTTTGGCTTGAAGTCTGCTTTATCTGATATGAAGATGGAAACCCCCACTTTATTCCTGGGTCCATGTTTGTGGTATATTTTTTCCCATCCTTTCACCTTTACTCTGTGGGTATCTTTTTCTATGAGATGCATCTCTTGGAGGCAGCATATTCTTGGGTCTTTCTTTGTAATCCAATCTTCCAGTCTTTGTCTTTTTTATTGATGAGTTTAGGCCATTAATATTCAGGGCTATTATTGAGATATGATTTGTATTCCCAGTCATTTTGGCTTATTTTTGGTTTTTAACTTGACTTGGTTTCTCCTTTATTTGGCTTTTCCTTTAGGGTAGTTCCTCCCTATGCTGACTTACATTGTTATTTTTCATTTCTTCCTCATGGAATATTTTGCTGAGAATGTTCTGTAGTGCAGGCTTTCAATTTGTAAATTCTTTTAGCTTTTGTTTATCATGGAAGGATTTATTATATCTTCAAATCTTAAGATTAGTTTTGCTGGGTATAAGTTTCTTGGTTGGCATGCATTTTCTTTCAGAGCTTGAAATATGTTGTTCCAGGCCCTTCTTGCTTTTAGGGTCTGGGTTGAGAAATCTGCTGATAACCATATTGGTTTCCCCCTGAATGTAATCTGATGCTTTTCTCTCACAGCCTTTAAAATTCTCTTTAGTTTGTATGTTAGGTACTTTCATTATAATGTGCCTTGGTGTAGATCTGTTGTAATTTTGCACACTTAGTGTCCTGTAGGTTTTTTGTATTTGAGTTTCCATTTCATTCTTCAGATTTGGCAAATTTTCTGGTATTATTTCATTGAATGGAAAAAATATGGAATGCTTCATGAATTAGCATGTCATCCTTGCACAGGGGCCAAGCTAATCTTCTCTGTATCATTCAAATTTTAGTATATGTGCTGCTGAAGCAAGCACTGACATTTTAAATATTGTATATATTGACATTTTAAACTAAAATTATTGTATTTTTATATATTCAGTAAAATCAAAATATCATAGCAATTTGATACCTTTCATAATCCACTTTCAAAATATATATGAAAAGATTTTAGCTATCAGAAATTTCACATAGTTTTTTTCCCCTCAAACTCATATAGCTATTATGCTTTATGCCCATGATGTATCATAATATAATAGTTTTATGTGCTTTAAAATCATTTAATTGATTGCTCTTCTGTCATACTTCTCTATAATAATAGCAGAAAATCAATTAAATTACACTTTAAGCTTTCCAATGAAGAGTCAGTAAGCATTAAAAACAGTCCTATAGATAGTGTTATAATTATGTTTAATAAAATATTAATAATGAAAACATCATGAATATATTGAAATCCTGGTAAATAAATATTTCTGGGCTTTGGGTTTTGTGTACCATTTTCTGTTTTTTTCCATGTTCTCAAGTTTCCTTAATGAACAAATGCTATTTTATAAGCAGGAAGAATGTTGAAAATAATACTAAATCATGGATATAGAATATATGTCAAGAGTAATGGGCAGAGCTGTCCTAATTTGCAAGCATCTAAGACAAGCTGGATTTGGGACAAAAAATTTAAAACACTTTTATTGAGTCTTTAAAGTCATAAATTCAAAGACAATTGTAACAATCCCCAACACTTTTCTTTTTGAAAGTGAAGATGTTGTGCTAAATTTTTTGTTTCATTCACTCTGTTAGTCAGCTTTCTGTTATTGTGACAAAATACCTGAGAAAAATCAACATAGATGAGGAAAAACTTATTTTGGTTCATGGTTTCAGAGTTTCAATCCATGGTCACTTGTCTTAGTTGTCTCTGGGGCTGTGGGAACGTAAAACATCATGGTGGGGAGAGACTGGCAGGGCAAACCTACTCACCTCATGGTGGCCAGGAAAGAGAGAGAGAGAGAGAGACAGACAGAGAGAGAGAGAGAGAAAAAGGGGCTAGGGACAAAAGTCCTGTCCCCAGAGACCCACCTCTTTCAACTAGGCCCTACCTCCTAGGTCATGAGGTCCATGCCCTCAGGATTGAATTAAAGCAGTTATTTTTGGGGTGATTTTGTTACTGAGAGAGTTTGTTGTAAAAGTGGGTTTGGTCCTCTCATGCTCTTGCTTTCACCCTCACTTGCCTTCCTACCTGCAAGAAGGCCCTCACCAGATGCCACCCTCATGCTGTTTAAATTCTCTGTCTCAAGAACAATAAGCCAAATGAATTTCTGTTCCTCATAAGTTACCCAGTCTGCTGTATTCTATTTTAGCTGCATAAAATGGACAAAGATAGCTTCCAAAGGTAATATTTAAATAATCTTCAGAGTTGGTTTGTCCGAGCCACCACTGAAACCAGAACAACTTGTTTTATAATTATTCCCTTTATGGTTCTTTAATCCAGCACAAACTTCTTTAAGAACAGGATTTTGTGAGGGATTAGGCTAATTCTTTGCTAATTCTTTACCATGCTCTCCATTTTTCAGATTGACCCTTCATAATATCATTTGGCTTTATAGACTTCAAGCTTAAGAGTTGTACATTAAAATTCTTAGATACAGTGCATTTTAGGGACAGTGTATAAATCATGGTGTATCACAACAGAAGAGACGTGGCATCTGGTTTACCCAGTTAGAGATACTAAAACTGATCACTGAAGCAGAATGATAATAGCTTGATACTCCATTGTCCTGCTATTCTCCTTTTTCTAAAATAAATGGTGATCTTATAACTGCAGCACTTTTAGAATATCCAGTTTCCCACTAGCCAATCACCAGTTTTTTACACAACTGTTTAAAAAATTGGTAAAAATTGACTAAAGCAATAATTGCATTACAGTTTATGAAATGGGATTATTCACATTTTTATTCTGAAATATGTCTACTGATGAAATTAATGGGCTGGAATTCTTTTCAAAATCTTGGGGAAGTATCCTCCCAAGTGATATTAAAATATTCCATAACTGCCAGGCGTGGTGGCGCAGCCGGGCGCGGTGGCGCACACCTGTAATCCAAGCAATTTGGGAGGCTGAGTCAGGAGGATCGCGAGTTCAAAGCCAGCCTCTGCAACATAGCGAGGCCCTAAGCAACTCAGTGAGACCCTGTCTCTAAATAAAATACAAAATAGGGCTGGGGATGTCGTTCAGTGGCCGAGTGTCCCTGAGTTCAATCCCCGGTTCAAAAAAAAAAAAAAAAAAATTCCATAACTGGCTCAGAACTGACCCTGACTAGCCATAATTACATCATCCTGGAGGAACTCACAGTGGGGCACTGGCTCTGTAGTAACCAGTATGAAAGTAAGCCGATGATCAGCTTGACTCTTCTGGTGCACACTAGGATCAGCTCAATGGTGCCAGAATGATGAATGTTTCAGTATTAGATTTTTTTCCTACTTTGTATTTGTTGCCATAGTTGCTGTGTGTGTACATATGTGTACACATGTACATTTATTTGAATATCTTTAAAGTTCTACGTCATAGTCAGTATTATTATAAATTATTTTTAATAATCTATCAGTTGACAACTTGATTAGATAGTAACAAAATAATTTGTTACCCAGTCATTGAATTCATTCATCTTCTCAAGATTTTACGAAGGTTTAAAAATTCTAGTAAATATTTCCACTACTTCTTCACTTAGAGACAGTTTGTTTAATCCAATGTAATTTGGATGGAATGGTTGGGGAAATATAAAGAAATAATTTTAATACAGTGTTATTGATACAATATTTTATCATGAATCTTTTTAACATATTTTAAGTCTAAACCTTAGAATTGCATATATGGATCATTTGATCAATAGAATTTGCCTGACGTTTAACCAGATTGTTAAAGCCAGTTTTGTGCTGTGGACTAATAAAACCTAATCAGTTTTATTTTGCAGCAAAAATATGATTTCATTTTTAAAATTCAAATTATGTGCTAATGTTGATGCTTGTGAAAAACCATTTCAATCTGAATTCTTTTTCAAGATAGAACAAGGTTAACAATCTTGCCAAAAGTTTTTGTCTGGCTAAAGTATTTCTTTTGTCTTTCAGTCACAAGATTTCCACAGAATCAATGCATTCTTTGACTTTCATTGTAGAATAGAAACAAGTCAATTAATATTTAAACATAATCTCCAGTATCCAGTTTTCAACACACTTTGATCTACAAAGCAGGAAAATACTGTTCAAATAATCTTTCTGCAGGCTTATGGTGCTTTGGGTAAAGGAAGAATAGATTCTTACCAAGTATTCTATCCAGCCCTCTATATGGTGAAAGCATTGTCACTATTATTATTACTGTTCTCATTGCTGTCTGATGCAATGCACCACAGTAAGTAGTTTGGGGATGAGATGTGAGAAGCATGCTTCTCTTATAAGGTGGAAAAAAGCAAATTGCAAAAGAGTATGTGAGGCTTGAGAGCTGGAATGATGTCTTGACCTTCTGTGCCTTCCCAGGAAAATCAATTTAAGAAACAGTATGTATGGAAGTGAAGAGATATCTGTGACTATGACTTCCTTAGGAAGTCTTGGTGCCCCCTGGGAGAGTTCATGTATGTTTCATGCTCAGGTTGACCTTCCATGGCATTAACAGTAAGTTCTCACCATATGTTGTCTTTAATAGGTGTATTATTTAATTTTTGAAATTCAATACATATTTTATTGCAGAATGCCTTGGGCTGCAAAATTAGAATCTGTGAATACTAAGAATTTACCTTAGCTTAATTACCAATCTCTTTCTTTCCCCCAAAAGAATTGTATTTGAATTTCATTAATAGTATCATTTTATTCTTATATAAGGATTCTTAATTGTGAAACAACAGCAACTCTTCAGGGAGCTTAAATAGAAAAATGAATGGAAAGGGTATTTGGAAATTCAAAGACCCATAAAAGGATTGGAGGATCAGGCTTATAAAATAGGCAAGATCCAAGGTTCAAGTGACTCTAAAGAGAAAAAAGGGAAAGAAAAGAAGGAAGAAAAAAAATGGAAGGGAAGTAAAAAAGGAAAGAAGGAAGGGAGAGAAGAAGAAAGGAAGGACCCCGAAACACCAGTTAAGGCCATTGCAAAGGAATAGACTTACTAGCACTTATCACCACAAGACAATCAGATTGCTGATACTCCTGTTATAACCATGAAGATTCTTTTATTGCATTGATCTATTTTCTGTTGCTATAAGTAGTTTATAAAGAAAAGAGATTTATTTCGTTCACAGTTTTGGAAGTTTAGAATGCAAAGTTGAGCAGCCCCATCTGCTTGGCTCTGGTGGAGGCTTTCCAGTTGCATTACAACATGGCAGATAAAATCATGGTGGGAGTGTATGTGAGAAAGGAATCACACGTCAAGACAGGAATCAAGAGGGATTCAAAGACTAGGCTTACTGTTTTTATAAGAATTTGCTCTCAAGGGAGCAAATCAGGATCCCATGACAACTACATTAATCCTCTCTGAGGGCAGTTCCCAATGGCCTGAACACCTTTCACTGGGCCTCAATTCTTAAAAGTGCCACCAAACATCACCCCATTGGGGTTCACGTTGCCAGCACATAAACTACTGGGATTAGCACTTAAATCATATTCAAGCCATAACATCTAACATTTCTCTACCTTTATGCTTCTCCTTCAAGAAGCAACATTCCAGACAATTGTATTGGATTGTAGATTCTAATTCAGGGGCTTACACTGAAAGCTCAGGAATTGGAGGCATTTTGTGACTCCTCACTAGATCTACACCATTGATAATACACCAAAGAAGTGATGGGGGAAGCCCAAACAACAAATGTCCACTAGACTCTTCTTCAGTTATGAGGCAAGAGGTAAAACATTGGTTCATCAGTTCAATATTTACTGAGCAGCTCTTACATATGTATGAAACTGTATTAGAGACTGGAGCTAAAATGAACAAAACTAGAGATGGATTTATGGATTCATGGGTCCTTCAGTAGAAGTAAAATGTATTGTTAATTTAAATACGCTTCAGATTATGCTGTAGGATTAAACAAATGGTCATTAATCAAATTACTAGGCAGGATAATAAGTTATGATGCAAAAATTAACAGGAATTGAAACTCAGGGATAACTCAAGACAACACTAATGATTTGATGAAAGTAAAGCACAATGTCTAAGTATTGAAGGAGTTCCAGTGATCTGTATTTGTGTAATAGGATTTCAATGAACATCTTATTAGGATTTTAACATTCCAAATTTGGACTTATCAATTTTAGTAAACTTTAATAACTGAACATATTACTCATAAGGCATTTTTAGTTAAGGTAAAAATCTGCAATTGTATATGCTTCATCCTTAACTTACTCAACTCACAAAGGATCCATGGAATATATTTTGAGAGTTACTTATCAGTTTGATTGTACTGATACACGCAAAGAGAGGGAGTCTTGGGGCCTCGAATTTTAACCTTGTTCATAATATGTATTTAAATAAGTTGGATTTATTTTTCTTGAGTATCTGTGTGTGGAGTTGTCATGTGATCCAGACCACCAACATAGAGACTAGTGCCCGCATAAGTGAAAAAGGAGGGGTTGGAGGAGGGAAGTTGGCACAGTGAGGTGAGACTGGAATGGACACCTTCTAACTGGGGTGGAAGGAGGAAAAGGTACTTCACAGAAGCAGAGGTGGCTGAGGTGAGCAAGCCACAGACTGTCCTAGGAATTAACAAAGATGTTCTAGTTTACCATCCCCAAACACAGAGTTAACGTCAGAAATATATAAAGATATTATAATACCTAGAAAATATATTTAAATGTCAATTCAACTATGTAAAGTATATCAGTTGAAAAATATGCAAAACTATTCAAAATTAACTGAAGAAATACATAGCCAATGAGGCATTAAAAATATTCTCCTCATTGAAAACAAAATAATTGTCCATTGAAATCAAGAGATGTTCACACTTTCAAATAATCAGGTGCTTTTCAAAAAATGATAATGAGGAAATATTATCATCTAAGGGAATTTTCATAAAATATTTTGTGCATCTGTATATCCATCCACAGTGACAGAAACATAAACATACCTACATATCATACTTACATAAATATGTGTGTATGTTAGCCTGAGAAAATATGCCAAAACATTATTAGTACTTCCCTCTGGTTTGAGCTAGTGTTTTAAACCTATGCCACACTCCCCCTTCCCACACCTCCTAAACCTGTGTAATGATATAATCTCTTTCTAAATTAGGTGTCACATTATGATAGCAAGAAATTTTGTGCATGCAGTGCCCCCAGACTCTCCAAATTATAAATGACTTCTCAAATTTGTTTCCTAGCAGTCTTCTGTTTGTCACACACTCCACCAGAAAAAGAGCAAATTCAAACAAAAAAGTCACCCAGATTGTATTTTCTAAATTACAAGGAAGATAATAGCTTAAGTTGTAAAACCAATGGTTTGAATAACGTCAATAACCTCCTATCAACGAGAGAGAGAGAGAGAGAGAGAGAGAGAATTATATTTCAAATGTATATCCAATGTATGATCAAGGTAGACAGCTAGTTTTAGATGATTTCAGAGCAAAATCATGTCTTTACTCAATGCTAGAACTTTTTTTCTGTTAATGGGATTATTTCCTCAGCACTCCATTTTAAATATTCACCCATTTATTTTTCAGTTTTAATTGATACCTATTTATGGCATACAATCCAATGTTTGATACATGGATACCATATGTAATGATCAAATCAGGATATTTAGAATATCCACAATTTATCAATTTGTGATGAAAACATTCAAATTCCTCTGTGATGTTTAATCTTGGTTGTCAACTTGATTGGATTGAGAGATACCTAGAAAATTGGCAAAACACATTTCTGAGTAGTGTATGAGGTGTTCCCAGAGAAGATTGGCATGTAGGTCAGCAAATTGAGTGGAAAAGACCTACTGTGAAAGTGGACATCGCCATCTAATAGGCTGAGACCCAGATGGAACAAAAGCTAAGGTGGAGATGTTGTGTGTGTACCTGACCCTCCTTGAGAAGGCATATTTTGCTGCCACTATTGCATGTGAACATTAGACTCCAGACTTTCAGCATTTGACCAGGGACTTGTGCCAATGGCTATCAGTGGGTCTATCAGGCTATCAGACTCAGATTGGGGCTGCATCACTGGCCTCTCTCTCTCTTATTCTGAAACTTCTAGCTTCTAGGACTCAGCATCTACCATTATTTCCAGTTTGTAGCCTGCAGATGGCCATTGTGAGCCTATGTGTAGGCAAGCTAACGATATTCACCCTCTTGTGCAGTAGAATGCCAGAACTCATTTTTCCTACCTAAATATAATTTGTACCCATTGGCCATTCTCTCTCCATCTTCCTTCCCTCATCCCCTTTCCAGCTTCTGATAACCAGTACTCTACTTTCCACATCTGTGAGGTCAGGTTTTTAGATTCCACAAATGAGGGGGATCACATGATAGTTGCTTCCTTGGCCTGGCTTGTTTAATTTAGTGTCCTCCAAGTTCATTCATGTAGTCACAGAATGACAGGATTTTGTCTGACTCATGGCTGAATAGTATTCCATTGTTTATGTGTAGTACATTTTCATTTTCTTTGCCCATTTATCTGTCAATGGACACCTGGGTTGACTCCCTATCTTGGCTATTGTGAATAATGTTAGAACAAACACAGGAGTACAGATATCTCTATGACATTCTAATTTCATTTCCTTTGAATATTTACCCAGTAATAGTATTGCTGCATCATATGGTAGCTCTATTTTTAGATTTTTGAGGAGCCCCTTTACTTCTTATGGTAATGGCTGCACTAATTTACACTCCTACCAACAGCAGACCAGTGAGGCAAGAGAAAGCAATAAAGGGCATCTAAATTGGACAAAAGAAAGTCAAATTATCACTGTTTGAAAACAACATGATTGTATCCATAGAAATCCTAAAGACTCCACCAAAAACTGTTACAACTATTAGAAGAATTCAGTAAAGTTGCAGGATATTAAAACAACATACAAAAACCAGTATCATTTCTATATACCAGTAGCAAACTATCTCAATAAGAAATCAAATCAAACAATGCCATTTATAACAGCTACACACACACACACACACACACACACACACCACACACATACACACACACACACACACACACACACACACAAATACGTAGGAAAAATGTAACCAGGGAGATTAAAGATGTCTATGATGAAAGCTATAGAACACCAATGAAGGAAATTAAATAGGATGCAAATTAATAAAAAAAATTTTATGTTCATGGATAAGAAGAATTAATATTTTAAAAATATTCATACTATCTAAAAGAATCTACAGATTCAACATAATTCGTATCAAAGTATCAATGATATTCTTCACAGAAATAGAAAAAAATAATTCTAGAATTTGTGTGGAACCACAAAAAATCCTCTTCCTAGAGGTTATTGTGTCCTGACAATGGTTTTCACACTTTAGTATATCAGAATCATGTGAAGTCTTGATAAAATAAAATGTCCCTTGACTTTCTGGGCAGGGCCAAGGAATCTGCATTTCCAACAAGTTTCCAACCGGTACTCTTGCTGCTGGTTTGTGGATACCATACTGTTTTGGAACTGCTTGTATAAAGCATTTATGATCAGATTTTCAAGTGCCTAACTTTAACCTATGTTACTGTATAAATAACAAGTTCCTGAACTTTGATGCCAAATATTCTGAACCAATAAGTCTAGGGTGGGATCCACAAATCAACACTTTAAGAAGCACTTAAAATGAATCTTTTGCCAATGGCCTAAGGATCACACCTTGCTCAGTGCTGGGAAGTTTTGGTCTATGGTAGAGACAGACATAGAATCAATAATTATGCAAAATTGTCTAATTTGAATTTTGATAAGAGCTCAAAGAAGTACAGGTACTTTGAGTGCAGAGAGGTGGTGAAATCGAGGTGAGGCTATTTAAGTTATTTTAGAGAAAGCATCAAATCCAAGTATGATGGGTAACCACCTCTTCTTCAAACCTAGCCAAGAAGAGATGTATGAAGGGAAGTAAATCATCTCATTTTAAAGGTCTTACATTAATATTACATGCTAGTAAATCTGGACTCTACAGCTAATCTGGATACTATTTTAGTTACATTAACTTACTACTATATGAACTTGGGCAAGCTGCTTATCATTTCTCTGCCATATATTAAAATGTCTGTGAAATGGAATGTTCATAACATAGAGTTTTGTAACAATTCTATAAGTTTTTATATGTAAAACACAATGAGGCTTGGTGGATAGAAAAAGCTCAGCTCTGTACAAGTGAGCGATTATCACCATGAGCAACAGATTGGGACCCATTTGTTAAAGCAGCATGTGTGGTACATATTAGTGTAGAAACTGTTCTAGGGAGTTTTCTGGTAGTCATTTAAAGTTCCACTTTTGTATAGTTTTCCTATGGAGAAGGAAGAAATCTGATAGCATCTTCGTTCATGAATAACTGTTCAAAGCAGGTGTCCAGAGGGTTTTCCAATAATTGACTTTACTGTTGTTGACAGCCATACACCAACATCAAAATTGTGGATACTTGTAGGGCTCCCAGAGCTTGGTCTGCATATGTCTGCTTCTGTGACTTCCTTTTGTTCCATCTGGTTGTTGATTAGTAGCCATCGCCTAAAATAGAAAAGTCTATGAGCTCATCTTTGAGGTGTATAAGGAAGGGAAACCTAAGGAAACAATGTCCTTCTTGACAGGTGTAACTGTGGAGTCCTGAGGGTTGGGGGTAATGGTAGCAATTATGCAATGAGAAAAAGGGATGTTCTACTATAGAACATAGGAAGATAAAGGGGCCTGAACCTCAAGAATAGACAGGACCTGAGGTGTCCTTAGTATAAACCAAGGCTCTTCACAGTGTACTATGAGAAGGGGAGACCCCATTTGGGGTTACTGACATCCCCATCTCCTCTTTTTTTCAGTCTCTCTTGTTATTGAGTTTTCTTTCCAATGGAATATGGGCAGGAGAGATATGTGTTAAGTTCCTGCTCTGCCTCTTGCATACTACCTTCTGAACACCAGCTCTGAGAAGCCACTTCAACTGTGAGACCACAATGTGGTGGAGAGACTTGGAAAAAATCTGAATCTATGCACCAGCATTTAGGGGAGTGCCATGTGAGCAGCCTTTGTCTGTGATGTGAATGAGAAAGAAAGCTGTCACTAAATCCTAGAGATTTGGGGAGTAATTGATACATCTGCTTAGTCTATCAACTACAACAAATATGGAAATTAATGTGTTGAAATGAAATGCTCCCATAAAAATCTCTAAAACAGGAGGCATTGGCTGAACAGTTAAATGACCACTAGCAGAGGAAACTAAATCAGAGGCCAGGATGATCAGGATTCTTGTTACACATGGCAACAAAACATTTTAAAAAATTGTTGGCTGCGATAATGAAGTGGGTAGATCGCATGTCTGCTGACTGTAGAAAAAGTGGTTAGAAAGCATTATAGCTGTTTATAGGGATAATTTGCATTGGCTGTTATTGGTAGCAACTATCAAGGTATGCTATAAAAAGATGAGCTCTGGAAAGAATTTGCTTGTGTACAAGCAAGATATGAAAGGGAATAGAAATAGCATAGCTGAGCAGCAAGAGATGAAATATAGAAATGCTTGAGTGATAAAGACCTATTAATATTTCTCAGTGTGTGGTCTTTCCACTGATTGCCCCAGATGGTCTCAAGGTAATTGTTATTAAGTTAAGAAAGAGAGAAGTATGGAAGGAAGGAAAGAAATTCGTGGACTTGAAAACCTAGGCTGACCAACTCCACATGACTTGTCTGGCTAAAATGTTTCATCACTGAGAACCTTGACCTCTAGGGAACCTTTCATTCCTGGTTAAATCAGAAAGGGTGGTTACCCTTTAGGTATGGCTACTGGGAACAAATGTGTAAAGAAAGTATGTTACTAGAGACAGATCAATTACTGAGTTTTTGAAGAAATCATCTTGCTAGAGAATCTGCAGTCATTCCTCTGATTCTGTGCAGGGTTGGTTCCAAATATCAAAATAGTGGGCATTCAAGTTTCCTTAACATAAAATGGTATGTTATTTGCATATATTATAAACATCCTCTTGTATGTTTAAGTCATCTTTAGATTACTTATAATACATAGTACAAAGTAAATGCTACGTAAGTAGTTGTTATAGTGTATTAAGGGATAATGATAAGGAAAATAAGTCTGTACATAGCACAGATGCCATCATTGAATTCCTTATTACCCAGCACACCATATGTATGTGGTTGAAACTATGGATGAAGAACTAATAGATATGGAGAATTCTGACTATAGAAGCCTGGACTCCCAAAGTCTCTGATTATGGGTGTCTTAAATCCATCATGGACCCCCAAACTTCCATGAAGTAGGCAGGTTTCAATGACTGGGTAGCTCCAAAGGAGGGGATACTCCCCAGTCCTCACTTTAGATGAGAAGGAGAAACATGGAAAGGGAGGCTTCTCCCAGAAGTATCTGCCCAGAGTCATTCCTTAAGTGTGATGGACCAACAACTGTGGTGTCATTGCCTTCTACTTTTTGAATGAAATCTGTGATTACATTGACCTTTTCTCTGCTTCAGGATTGAACATTTAGCAGGAGAGGGGAAGATAATTTGCTGTTCCAGTTCATAGGTTGGCAGACCAAGAGGAGCTACATCTGAGCATGCAGAAAAGAACTGGGTATGAATAGGAATACTGGGCTTGAGCTGAATGCAGGTCCTGTTGGGTCTGTGTGTTGTGTTCCCTGGAGAGGGGTGAGTATATTTATGCAGCAAAAGTAAAACGGATATATGGTGTCCATGACTTTCTTCACATCCCAGGCTCTTTTGTGGTTAACTTGGTCACATGACTAGCTCTGGCCAATACAATGTGAGCAGTGACATGTTTAGGCTGCTGGGCTGGGGTGTTTAAGTACCAGTGTCTTCCCTACATTCCACCCTCATTTCTCCTTCAAAGCAAAATGGATAAAATCCAGGGTGACCTGGAAGTGACAAGAAGAGGCCACAAAGTGAAGGAACCTGGATGCCAGGGTACACATTGGAGAAAAACATCAAAACATCATGCTTTACCCAATCCTCTTCTGACTGTGATATGAATGAGAAATAAATTCTTTCCTGTGTTAGGCCACAAATGTTTTGAGATGATAGCAGCAGCTACCTTTAATTAGCCCAAAGCTTTTGGAAATCATGTACTTGTTTGTCTGATCTCTGCAGATCACTGATTCATTTCTCCATTTTGTTTTGTTAATCAGCACAATATAGTGTGTTGGCAAAAGATGAGAGGATGGGGTGGGAAATTTGGAGTGAGGAGAGTTTCTCTCTGTGCCTATTCAGGGTTATTTAGTAAGTTGACATTTCTATTCTGGGCCATAAAGCTCAAGGTAGTTATTTTCTATCCTCTCCCCCCAGGAAAAAAATACAATCTCCAATTGGACTGTGGCTGGTAAACAGGTTTTCTGTTTTGTGATTGGGCTCAGGGCAGTTCTTGTCCTCTGGAGAGAAAATGCTGCACCCCACAACTGAGGGGTGTTCTCTTGTCATGCAGGATCCAGCCTGCTGTTTGAAATAAGCTCTGAAATCCGTGTTTGGCACACACATCTTAAACAGGGGATGGGCCAGGAAGTACAATGGAGAAGGTGAAGATTGCTAAGATGACATAGTGTGCTTCTCCCTTCCACTGGGATTCTGGTTTCAGGAGAAGGAACTAGATCCTTCTTCTTTTCTCATCCAGATTTTCCTCTTCTCCCTGGTTATGGGGAGAGAGTGAGGTGACCCCTCCTAAACCCTGTGCCAAGGCTGAGCTCCAACCATGAGCCCTGTGCTTCCATTTAAGTGAAATTGGATATGTGAAAGCATTTTGAAATCTGTAAAGCTCAAATAGGTGTGCTGTGAGGCAACCCGGGATAGAGGAAGCTGGGGGTTTTGACGTCAATCCCACTTGTTTTAAACTTGGCTCCACGGCCTTCTAGCTAGGTAATGTCGGAAATATTTCTCAATTCTGATCCTCAGTTTCCTCCACTATAAAACGGAACCTATAAAATAGAAACCATAAAACCTACTCCTCAGGGTGGGATTACAAGAAATGCATGAAGTACCGAGCTCAATGTCTGCACATAGTTGGTGCTTAATAAAGGTGAGTCTCCTTCTTTTCCCTTTTCTACTCACACAATGTCCTCTGGGTGGAACACATGAGTTTTTCATGTATCCTTTTTGCCTCCATACATGTCTGGAAGTATGAATTGAGACTCCCTTAATTATGATTACATACATTTTATAACAAATATATTTGGGTATTTGAGTAGAAAACCCCTTGAATAATGTCCTAATCCTCCTGCACCCACAAAGTCCATAGAATAAGAAAGAGAAAGAGAGAGAGAGAGAGAGAGAGACAGAGAGAGAGAAAGGAAAGGAAAGAAAAGAGAAAAGAAAAAAGAAAAGAAATGAAAAGAAAAGAAAAAAGAAGTAGAGAAAAGAGAAGAGGAGAGAAGAGAAAGAAGAGAAGAGAAGAGAAGAGAAGAGAAGAGAAGAGAAGAGAAGAGAAGAGAAGAGAAGAGAAGAGAAGAGAAGAGAAAAGGGATGCTGTGTTTTAAGACCTGGGCACAGATTTATTTTCCAGCTGGTGCAGTGCTGGTTAAATTAGAAAGCTGTCTAAACCTCAGTTTACTTATATGGAAAATGTCAGTAATAGCTTCCACAGAAAACTGTGTAAAGAAAAAAGCCTATCATTTCCATAAGCTTCCAGGATACCATTTTTTTCCTGATTACCCTATTTTTCTATGCTTCCAGGTGTCTTGTGCACATGAATTTTCTGCCAGACCCACTGGGCATATTTATAAGGTATATGCTTTTGCTGGGTCATCCCTCCATGGTCTCACATCATCTTTCTTTTTGATTTCAATGCATGCTACTTTAAAATATCCCCATCTGTGCAGAGCATGGGGGAAAGTCCGATCTTTCTATTAGATTGTTTTTTGTCATTTGTTTCATTTCATCCCCATATCCCAGTGTGCCTCATACATCTCTGTTAAGGTTTAGTGAAGTTTCACCTCAATTCAGTGCTGGCCACTTTACAAATAGAAAAGCCTACAAGTTACCATAGCAGATATGAAATACATCTCATGGATAGGGTGTCTGAGATATTGCTACCAGGGGAGTCATCTGTTTGAATTTTCTGACCTGACTGAAAAAGTCTAACCACCTTGATGTTTGTTTAAACTTGAATTCAATTCCATTAAGGCATAACATTGCTGTTGTCTCACTTATATGTTAACAGAGTTTTGTACATTGGAGAATATATTTTCTTACAGTTGGAGACTTTCAGTCCTCTGCTTTATTTCACAGCTGTCTACACTTGACGCCATGCTTTTGGACATCTAATTTCAATTTTCCTCCCTTCTGCTTCCTTGGAATCAATTCATGTTTCTCCTGCGAAGCTGTACGTGGGCTCATTTGGGGGTCACAGTGCGTATTTCTGAGGAGGAACACTGACTTCTGAGAAGAGGGTAAAATAACATTATGGAAATCTTACGTTCCACCTCTGGTCTGACTCATATGTTCTCTCTCTGTGCTACCTCGTTGATCCCAGTCACTCGCATGCCTTCAAACAAGCTTTCCTTTCCTGAGTTCATTTGGTCCCTCTGTTCTTTGCCGCCTGGGGAGTTTTCCTCAGTCCTTGGACTTTGACACAACATAAGCCCACGTTCGACTCCTGCTGTGGATTCATTTTTTTCTCACTTGGGTCTCCTGAGCTAAGTGAATCCTGCACAATTTATCTCATGCCTTATTGCAGCTGTTACCAATGTGCTCCAAAAATGTTTTCTTCGAATTCGATTACTTTGTCACTCAGGCTTATCATTATATTGACATATTACTCACTCCTGTGTCTCCTTAACTTAACATTTGGATGTGCCGTTCAAGGCTGAAGTCTTGTGTGTGGGGAAAAAAAAAATTATTTGTAAATTTGTCACTCTAAGTGAACGCTCTACAAATCTATTCTACTGTCATTTCCTCTGGCTTTTTTTCAAGAAGATTAGTATGTTTCTGAGAACTACTGCAATTCTTTTGTGTAATGATAAATATTCCAGAAAGAAAAAAGTCCATTTATCTCTGTTTTCCTTTCTTTACATGCTTACTTGTTTTCAAAGGCTTTGTTAGGATTCTGAGAACATATGCCATGAAACTTGGCAGGATTTATTCTTAAATATCTTATACTAGGAATGCTTTAATCTCTCACTTTGAGAATAGTTTCATATTCCATTAAGCTCTTACTAAGGGGAACCATATCTCACAACTACCCTTAATTTTAATTTTCCTAATTCTATCCTGTACTTTCAGGTTAGGATTTGGAGGAATTTTACCTTGCTCTTTGTTTGAGAATTTTAAAACTGAAAGGAAACTTAGAAATTGTCAAATCCATCTTCCTAATTTCTCAGACACCAAAGCTCAGAGTGGCTGCGTAGATTTCCTGGTCTCAAAAAAAAGTGGCTTTAGCAGAACTGGATCCAAAGCTCAGGTCTTGTGATTCCAATATAGATCTTCTGTCCTCCACCATGTTCAAAGACACTGAGAATTTTAATTTGCCTTTTTAGACATGCGTTTTCTTTATAGTGACATGAGTTTTCTTTTTAGATGTATCTTAGTCTCAAAGATGCCCTAGATAATTTGATTCTCTCTTTCATTAGAGGATATTTTATAAAGAAAGGCCGAGAGGGGTGTTGACTCATTCATAGTAGTTCTGAGTCTACCAACTTTCTACTGCATGGAATTTTCTTCATAAATATTTGTTGAAGAAATGAATAAATAAAAAAATTTTCTTGTTTTGTTACTATATTAAGAACTGTGAAGCACGTATAAGAAGGAAAATATTTATGACTATCAGTGAAAACGTTATTGTGTGATACTGAAAGAATAGGTGGAAAATTACAATGTTAGAAACCATATTTAATTTCCAAAATGATTCTAAAATGAAAAAGTAATATAACCACTGTCCATAAAAATATAAGGAGTATGGATGGAGCAAACATCAAAACATGCTGTGGAAAAGGGAATGTTTTGGGTTTGGAAAAAAATCTTAATAAACCAAGAAATGAGAAATAAAGAACTACTTTGAACAGAGAAAATAGAAGAACAACACTTGTAACCTAGAGACCTAGGAGTGAAAGAAAACAGAAATTGATTTAATCATGGAAGTAAACACATGTATAGTGCTTATTGTTTTTAATAGTTTTTCAAAATGTAGATCATTTTATTCTGTGGATTTTAAGAACGTCTCCTGGATCTATGCTTAGACCTTTGTCTCACTGCTTTCCAAAGTAAGTATTTTATTATAAACTAGATTCTCATTAATTATCAAGAGTGAATTGGTGGGAGAAGCAAAAATATTTCTTAGTTATTTATTCAAAGCTCAAAATTTAACTTGTAAATGGCTAAGGTTTTTAGCCACAGATTAAGGGTCTTATTTAGAGATAAGACTAAACATTGAACAGCACCAGTATTTGAGGGGTACCCACCCTTGAGGTCTGGACTTTGTGTAAGTGATACCTCAAGATGTTAACCCTGCTGCTCTGTGGTCTTCGACTCCACTGTCCCCATCTAAAAAAGGAAAATTCCGTCTTAAAGTCTGCCTCTCCTTGGGAGTAGAGGAAAAGCACTGACTGAAAATCAGAATGTCTGGGAGCTTTGGTTTTGGCTCTATACCTTGAGAAACTAAATTAAATTTCCTGAGATTGCAGTTTCTTTATGTGCTAAATTGAAACTATATTATAAGGCTACTGTTAGGATTTATGCATTAGTTACGGTTTTTAGATTTTAAGCATTAAAGGCATTTATTGAAAGACAGGATTAGAATATAAAAATAAATCACCTAAGCAAGCTTCAGAAAGGAGAAGACTTAGGAAGGTTTGAGGTTTGGAAGAACATGATGTAATAACCCATTTCTTCAGAATACTTCACCAGGATTCTTGTAGCAACTCCTGGGTGCACACCTCGAGATGAACCTTCCCTGGACCAAGCATTTGATTGGCAGGCACTCTATCCTTGGGTAAGAGATTGATCTCTAACCAGGTAGGCTTCCCCAATGCTGTCACTTGAAGCTGAATTTCAGGAAAAGGAACCAACAAAATATCAAGATAATGCACTATTCTTCCAGGAAAGGCAAGGTTGTAGAGCTTCTGCACCAGATCCAAGGTCTTGCCTCCCAGTGATTCTGACATATTTTGTCCTACACAGAATATGTACACTTTTGCTAGAAACAGTAGCCAGCTTTTGCTTTAAGGAATTGTTCTCCTCCCAAATATAGGCTTTGGAGATGTTTCACTTTCTATTACTACAAAAAAAGCAATTCCTAAAGTTTAGTGACTAAGACAAACACTATGACATTGCCCTTGATTCTTGGGGTCAGGAATTTGGTCAGGCTCAGTGGGGATGGCACATCTCTGCTCCACATGTTTTTGGCAAGGGAAGCTCAGCCGGGCAGGAACATCTGAAATGGACCCTCACAGGTCTGAAAGCTGGTGCTGGCTGTCAGCCAGGGAGTCCAACCCCACGTGATGCCGAGCTCCTCCCCTTGACCGATCTTGTTTCCTTATTTCCTTAACCAAATTGTCATCTTAAGTTCTGCTTCTAGGGAACTCAGCCTAAGACTCTGGACCTCTATATCTCACCTGAGAAGAGTTGGGCTAAATAGTCTATAGAACCCTTTCCCTCTTTGATGTCTTAGCTGCTTCTTTCTCTCTTCCTCTCTGAGCACAAGAGATATTTTCCTCCAGATTCTGAGACCAAGAATACAGATGGTCAATAAAAAATGTGTAGGGTTGCAAATGACACAAACAAATATACTATGGTTGTAAGTCCTCAAGCTTGCTATTTAATTTCTCTTAGCCTCAGTTTCTTTATTAGGAAAAATGGAGATACACATATGCATCTCAGAGAATTAGCAGCAATAAAACATGTGAAACACAAATAGAAGATCTGGTATACAGAAAGTGATTAACACATATGATTCCTTTGGCCAAAAGGCTCCATCCTTCAGGGGTTGGATCATATTCCCCTTGGGACTGAACGTATCACAAAGTCTCAGCATAGTGCACTTTTTCATGATGTGACTTGATTTGTAATATTGCTTCACAATGTCCTTGGGGGCACCACTGGTTCATTGTGAGGTGTCAGCAGCAGAGGTCTGACTTTGTCTCCTAACCCAGGGCTATAGGAGGGAACTAGGACCTGTGTTTTGCTAGTATTTAAAGAAATAAAAAATCATATGATTTCAGCTGTTTCATTTCCAGTTAAATCACAGAATTCAAAAAGGAAATACAGATGAGAAAAGGAAGTTCATCTTTTTCATATTCATTAAAAAAAGCACACAGTCCACTAGCCTTGTCCCTGCCTCAATTTAAGCTGTACAGGATTAAAGTATAAAGCTATTCAGACTCCAAGTTGGAACTTCATTGAATGATTTACCTATTTGCTGTAGAGTCAATAAAAGCTCAAGATTAAAATTTAGAAATGAAAACCACAAATTTGTTCATTTATTTTACTACCCAGGCTCTTAGCTTTTGCATTTACTAACTCATAAGCTCTTTTTAAATTCTTAACATTTTTAATGTTTTGCCAATAAAACTTGAGCATAACTCCTTTCTTCACATATGTGATTCCATGGCTGAATTCATCCATTTCTTGGTATCACTGGGAAGGATGTGTTTTCTGTAACAAGTCTCCTGGAGATACCACTTGCTCACCCACATGGCCTCTCCACTCATGTGGGTTTCCTTCCTTCATTAGAGAACCACAAACTCTGATTGTTCAATTAATTTTACAGTGAAACCAACATGGGATTGGCCAGTGTTCCAGAATCATTTGTTAGACACCATGTTTCACACAGTGGATAGCAATGTGAACCAACCTTCAGAGCACTTGCTTTTATTTATACTCCCTGAAGAGCTGCTCCATGTGTTAGATAGTGTGCAGCAACTGTGATTTCATATAGATCTAAGAAATGACTCTGACAGCAGAGAATGTCCTTACTGTGAAGTGTTTGTATATAATGTGCATTCTGAAATCCATAACATAAGAAACCTTCGTGATCCTTAACTCTGTGCTTTACTTTAAAGACAAATCACAGAAAAATACATTATAGAGATATAATATGTAATATCTTTCCATACCTGTGGTGGATTAGTTCCAGGACCCCTGCAGATACCAAAATACTCAGATGCTTAAGTATCTTATGTGAAGTCAAGTGGTATTTGTATATCACCTATGTACATCTTCTAATATACTTGAATTCATTTCTAGAATACTTAAATTGACAGATTCAATATAAATGCTATGCTAATAGTATTATCCTGTATTGTTTAGAAAATAATGACAAGAAAACAAGTTCATGCATATTTGTTACAGGCAATTTTAGTTTTTGCAATGTTTCCAATCCACAGTTGGTTGAATCCATGGGTATAGAACCCACAGATACAGAAAGACAACTGTATTTACCCTCACCAATAATCAAAAAAGTAGTAACTAAAACATCTACAATGATTTTGTTTATCAGATGGGCAAATTAAAATTATATGAGGGGAGTATATGGAAATGGGTAATTCCATCCACTTCTCATACAGGTATAAATCAGACAAGCATTGTGGAAGGCAGTGTCACATTTTGTATTCCAGCCTTCAAAAAGATGTGTACCTTGGACCCAGTTCCACTTCTAATGAAAACACTAAAGAAATAATCAGAAATGCTGAACAATCTCTTGGCAAAGATGTGTTTGAAATTATTGTCTTTAATAATACAAACTAAATAGAAATAACTGGAAGAGACTAGTTAAAAAAAAAACTAGAGCCCATCCAATTCAATGAAATATGACTGTCAAAAGTGATTTTTAGAATAGATGAGAAAATAATTTTTACAAAGAAAATATGTAAGGACACATTGTGAAGGCCATCTCATTTCAAGTAATCAGACGTGCATTTTATAAAGATTTCCACATGTATGTGGTATGTATAAGGATATATGTACACCTGTGTGTGTGTATATATATACACACACACACACATATATGTATTTATTTTTACATGTGTGTGAGTGTGTGTGGCAGACTCTCTTCTTTCTAGACCACTGTCACCAAGTGGATTGGTCTGCTTCCACTCTATGTCACTCTAGTTAATTCTCCACAAAGCAGTGAGCATGACCTTCATCCTAATCACATCCCCACCTTGCTGAAGATGTTGACTGGCTTCCTTCTACTTCTAGAATAGAGCTAAACTCTTCATCAAGACCACCAAGGCCATGTGGTGAGACTCCCTTCCATCTTTTTCTTTCGCCTCTTTAACTTAATAATTCTCTGATTCTACTCAACAATGAATGTTAAACTACACGATTGCTTCTGTCCTTTGAAGTCTCAAGCTGCAGGCATAGCATTCCTCAGGTGTGTTTAGTCAGAGAGGAGCAGGAAGCTTAGTCAGCCAGGATGGCAACTCACCAGGCTCAACTCTGTCATGGAGTCAGAGAAGACTTCAAGTGGGTTAGGGTTGGGGTAGAGGAAGAATAGAGGCCCCAAAGCTTACTATCTCTATTCTCAATTTCTAACTCTGGAGTTGGCTAGAACCTCAGGGGTATTGTTAAATTCAGATTTCAAAGATTTCATATGACTGCTCTGAAACAGCAGCCTAGAGGGGGCTCATTATAGTCTTCCTGCTGTGGATAAAATCTTATTTAGCTAATGTTATTTTTATTTCCACAAGTTCCCTGACATTACCAAGCCAAGCATTAAAAAGAACAGGTATTGTTGTTTTGTTTTGTTTTTGTTTTTCAATGGTGCATTTATTCCATACTTGGATTTCTGGTTCAAACCAGACAATCTCTTTGAATATTTGCAAATTAAGGCAAGTTAAGAAGGATGAAATTTAGGAGTTATTGTTTTAAATTTCATCTTGTTTTTAAATTTTTTATTTATTTTTCTGATTATAAAAATGACATGTTTGAAGTAGAACCTTTAGAAAATAAAAAAGAATTTAAGTTTTCCCCATATCATTAATGAGATATAAACATATACACATATATAATTCTAGTTACATCTTTGTAACTGTAATATATTTATATTCATATACATACATATATCCATATATTTATACATATACATATATGTATATATATATGCATGTATTCATACACACCTGCATGTATAAATATGAATGACTATGTATATATACAGTCAAATCCATATGTATATGAGATCATGTATATATATCAAAATTGAATCATATACACTAAATGTGTATATAGCCTATATGTATGCATATATCAAATAAGATTATATGGACATTATAGTAATGTTCCATTTGCTAGGATACAACAGACCTTGAAGAGAAATTTAGCCAGTGCCCATGTTTCTAGTTCCCACAGTTGATTTTTCAGCCTCGCTTCAGTATTTTTCCATTTTCCCATAGGGCCTTTCTCTGCCTCCAAGAATAGTGAATGAGATACATAAAGGACAAAGACCCAGCTAGGCATTAACATATGAGGCTAACCTTTGGCTAATATAGAAATTTAGTTCCTGATTTGGCTAAAGTGAATATCCTCCATAATTTTCAACTTCTGACATTTCACTCTTGATTTGCCTTCTTCCTGGACTGGCTTTTCCATCCATTTTTCATGTATTAAAATTCTACCTGTTTTTCAAAGTCCATCTCAAGTGGCACCTTTAGATAGTTGCCTTTTCTGTCTGAATTCCATGGCTTCTTTTTGCATCTCTTTTAAAAGCTTACCATAATCACAGATGTCAGTGGTTTCTCAGTTTGCTTTACCTTCTTTTCCACAACCATAGTAAGATCACCTCTGTTGCTCCAGTATCATCAGCCCAACTGAGGGGAGAATACAGCCATTGTATTCCAGGAATGGATTTTTCATGTATAACTACTTTTTGTGTTGGATCCTGGATGAATGATTTCAGGAAAAATAATTACCAATGAGGGAGACATTGGCATTTCAAGATCCAGCCTGCTGGGAAGAGATGAGAACCTGCCTGAAGATGGAACCAGAGGCAACACATGATTTTTTATTATTATTATTATTATTATTATTATTATTATTATAGATAAAACAGTGGAAAAAGCAGAGAGGGTAACTAGTAGGAAATAGATGAAGAAAGAACTTTGCTGGCTTCCAAGCTTCTGAAAAATCAGAAAGGAGAGAGATGCATCATTTGAAATGCCAATTCAATAAGCACTTATGACATGTCAACCCTAGTACTAAGTACTTGTTACATTATTTCCTCATTTAATTCTTAATGAAACACAGGAATCATCATTAATCACATTTTAAGGATGAACTAACTGAGGCTCAGAAAAGGTAAAGGACTTGTTCTTCAGCTTAAAAGCAGCAAGTTGGGATTTAAACTGCACTTCATGAGCTTGTAAGTCCACGTTTTAACTATTTTGCTACACCAACACTTAAGGGCAATAGCCATGGCTAAGGTATGGTGATACTTCATGGAAGGGGAGCAGTAATTCAATCCAAGAAAGGCATTGGCCAGCTTGGAGCAGGACGTCCTTACTGCAGCGTGTGTGTGTGTGTGTGTGTGTGTGTATGTGTGTGTGTGTGTGTTGGGGAAGGACAGGGTAGAGGAGACGGTTTCTGTAAGTGCTCTGCTCTGAACTTTATCAAGGAACTCACCTGCTTCTTGACATGGCCCAGGACACAGTGACTGTGGCCATTGAGAAGAAAGACGGGCTCAATTGGGCCCACTGATGATAGGTGTCAGGCAACTGGTCACTGTTATGGTCTTGATTTGAAATGTATCCTCAAAACTCCTGCATTGAAGGATTGGTCCCCAGTGCAGCAATGTTCAGAAGTGGGACCTTGGGGGAAGTGATTGGATCAGGAAGGCTCTGATCTCATGATAGAATCAAAGCTTACTGGTCTACTGGGAGAAGATGGAAACTTGAGAGGGTGGAGTCTTCTTGGAAGAAGTAAGTTATGGGGGGTGCACTTTTGAAGGGCATATTTTGTCTCTGGCCCCTTCCTTTCTCTTTCTCTTCCTGCTTCCTGATTGCCATTAGCTCTACCACATGCTTGCTGCCATGATGTTCAGCCTCACTACAGGCTCAGAAACAATGCGACCTAGTGATCATCACTGAAACTGAGTCAAAACAAATCTGTTCTCCTTTAAGTTAATTTATCTCAGGTGTTTTGTCACAGTGACAGAAAGCTGACCAACACAGGCACTCTGACAGAAAAAGGAACTCTAATCATGAAAATAGGATAAACTGGAATGCCACTACCATAGAAGAAATATCAGCTCATGCCTGAGACTGGAGCCATTGATAGTATGAAAAATTAGGCAGGAAAAGAGCCATGGTCCTTGGGAAGAGAAGAGACTCAGGAAAGCTCTGGTTTTTGGCATAAAGTTGTTGAGAAGTGGAGCTCCAATAACTCTTTTTGTGTTTTTCTTAACATTTAAATGGTGCTTCTCAATCCCTGATTTTTGGGTCTCTCTTGCTGACAGTGTCTCCATAAATCTCTCTATTAAAAGACAGTGAAACCCCTTAACCCCCATGGGAGTTATTTTGGAACATAAAAGAGTACAAATTCCAGTGCATCCCTTTCCTTCTCCACCTTACACTTAAAGTCATAGATGGGAGGCAGAAAGCATTCCTACTGTGACCTGAGCCCAGTCTAAGTACTTGATCAGAGATTCAGGAAGCTTCTAAAGGAAAGCTAAAGTGCAGAACCAAGAAACCACTCATTTGATTCAGGAAAGCACAGTAACAAATATTTCACTCTAAAATAGAACATATGGAAGAAGATGAAGCATGGAGGCTAAATTATTCTACCTAATAAGTGAATAAAAATTTTGAATATTTCAGCTGGTCAGCTACATGACGGCGATGTGTAACCAGGGGATATGGAGAAAAAGGAAGCTAGGAGGAAGCTCTTGGTTGAGAGAAAAAGGTGGGCCTCCAGAGAGTGAGGTGGGATGGGAGGGACCT
>JAJEJO010004861.1:208319-373124 GCA_020662805.1 Glaucomys volans | reverse complement strand
CAGCCACTGAGCCACATCCCCAGCCCTATTTTGTATTTTATGTAGAGACAGGGTCTCACTGAGTTGCTTAGGGCCTCGCTAAGTTGCTGAGGCTGGCTTTGAACTCGCGATCCTCCTACCTCAGCCTCCCAAGTGCTGGGATTACAGGTGTGCTCCACTGCACCAGGCTATGATTTTCTTATACTATGAATTGCAGAAGCTATAAAATAAATGTTCAAAAAATGTTTCTTTTTCTTCTAAAGTGAAAATTAATTTTTCTTCTTGAGTCACTGCCTCACCTAGGTCCAGAAACAGTCTTCTTCAATTTGATAATCAAGAGTGGAAAGTATTAGTCTCACTGGATTTCTTTTCTCCCTAGATTTGCACCTAAGTCTCAGGGGACTTGTGGAGTCTCTCAAAGCATACAAAGAGTAGAGACATTATCTCTCTGGAGGCTGCATTTAGCTGCAAGTAAGAAAAAAATTCAATCAGAGACTATTCATATCATGGATGTATTTTTTTCTCACATGACAAAAAGATCAGTCGGAGAGACCAGGTCTGATGTGAAGACTCCACAATGCCATTAAGGATCCTAGCACTTCATTGGTGGATGCTAGCTGGCTGTTCCAACTTTGGCATCTTGTTTCCAGTCCAGGAAGAAAGAAACTAAAAAGCAAAGGTCAAAATACACAAATTAACTGAGTTTGCACCTTTTGGAAAATTTTTGTGCTGTGTGGTCATTTTTAGCTTGAGCAAAGTTAGAAAATGTAATTATTCTTTAACATTTCAGAACAAAATGGTTGTCTGGTAGTAAAGAAGATGAGATAATGGCTATTAGGCTGATAACCAGCAGTGTCTCTTACAGTCATTATACTCTGTCCGTACCTGACATCCTTTGAGACAGTGTCTCCTCAAGTTCACGGTTAATGGTCTCTATTTCCACTGACATTTACTTTCTTTCTTCATTAAGACACAGGAGTCCAAGATTATAGCGGCTTTTATTCAGGAAAGTGGGAGGATGGAGTGGTGATAATGCCAACTTGGGTATTGAACACAAGAGGGACACAATTGTGCCCTGTTTCAAAAACTGCTTATTTTGGGGACATAAAACATGGGTAGCATTTAAGGCATCTATTTTACTCCTGGGCTCCTGCATGCCCCAGCAACATGTGCAATTTACCACAGGCTAGAACAGATGTAGGTCCCATGGAAGATAACGTGCTTGCTTCTCGCAGATAACTCTTAGTGTTTAATTAACCCCTGAACCTCAAACAACACTCTGTAAATTTTCCATCATTGAACAGCAGAATCTTGATGATGCTCCTTTGTTCTGGGATGTGTGTTCCTTTGGTCAAACAGGCAGATTCATTACCTGTTCTCTGCAGCTATTGAAAATCAGTTCTCCAGATAATTCAAAGATAAAAGAAGGCAAGTTGTTGCTGTCTACTGTCAAGATCAAAACCTGATTTGAAAGGGAATTAATCACCTTTCTTTCCTAATGATCATCAGTCAACACATCAGTCAACCTTTCCTTAAGCTACTGTGTCTGTTATGTCAAGGAATCGACATGGGGTCAGGAAGTTGGCACTATGCTTCAAGAGGTTCTCTCAGGTTTGTGAATTATTGAGGCTCCTTTAGGATTCTCAAGCAGTCTGTGTCTCCAAACATCTGGTATCCTCTGCTCATAGCTTTAAATTTGCTCTGAATTCAGAGCATCTTTCCCAAGGGACTGGTGTATAGGCCTCTAATCTATGACACAAGGGAAGTCTGGTTTCTAAACTTCCCCAAAAGTCCAGTGGAAAGATGCTTCTTTCTAAGAAATGACTCTGAATTGGATAGGATTCTTCTGGGAGGGTTTGTGGAACAGTGAAGAATTGACAGGCCCTAAGGCAGCCATCATTTCCCTCATATGGGTCCCAGACCCCTTAGAAAACTCCAATAAATCTATAACAGACAGATGAACAAATGCTTCAGGGATCCATTTTTGTGGTTCCTCTATCCAGACAGATGCACAAATACTTCAGGGATCCATTTTTGTGTATTCTTCCAGGGGAGTCAATGAATTGTTCAAACTCAGGCTGAGAATATTTGCTCCATCTAGACAAGCTGCTTTGGCAAAAGTGTGACCATCTCTGTCCTGTTGTGGCCTAACCAGAGGTGCAGTGAAGGGGACAAGCTGAGAAACAGCAGCAGAAGCCAATATACTGGGGAGGTGAGAGAGGGGAGCCTACAATATCCCATTTGACTTCTGTCCTCATGCCTCCAGGCTTCAGAGCTACAACTTCCATTCTCTCCTTCAGCCCCTGTGAAATCAAAGTCTCAGGGGTGAGGCTCAAGCAAGGCCCCCGAGTCCTGCTCTGTTGTCACTTGAGGCCTAGATCTAGGTCTAGGTACCAGGTCCAGTAACTAAGCTTTCACCACAATCCAAGGAACTGGCTCCTACCATATATTCCATTTTCGAACTTGAATGTTTATCTTTTGCTCTTGAAGTTTTTGAGTCTTGTCTCCAAAGTATGAAATGGGTCCTGGATTTTGTTCTCTGAGCCTACCCCTAGCTTTTCTGTACTGCTGGCCCTGGTCTCAATCTGTGCACCTGATTCAGGAGAAAAGAAAGTGACAACATTGGGCAAGGTTTTTTCTTGAGGTCCTCTGGAGTTTTTCAGGCTCAAGCTCATCAATGAAATAAATAGCCTTTCGAACCCTTTATTCTCTGCCCTTTCCTTTGTGAAACATTACTTGGTCAGATTCTATTAGATGCAAGGCCATTTTTTCTGTCTTCAAGAAGTTTGAAATCTAATGGGACAAAGAGAGAAGCAGAATGTGACACACACCATAACACTGTGAGATTATGACACACCAAGTCTCAGAGGAAGAACACTGGTTTGGGAAAAGGGTCCAGTAAGCAGGAAATGAGCATTGTCCTTACAGATGGTATGTTTTCCACAGGGCTGTCACTTTCAGTCTTAACTTTTATGAACTTTTGAGAATCTGATGAACAAGGAAGGGGAAAAAAGGGAAAGAAAAAAGCTGACAAGGCCTCTGAGAGCCATGATAACACCAGCTTAGAATTAAAAGTGAAGGTCCTGCGTTATGGCTAAAGCATCAGTATGACCTGAATTTTTAATGATTCAGTGGGATTATTTTATCTATAAAATGGAATTGAAGGAGATATAGCTGGTAATAATTCAGGTCTCTACTTTTAAAATATCATATGATTCTGTGATCTAGTTCATTCATTACCCTATATAGAGCCATGTTTAAATTTTTCTGAAGAGATTATTTTCCTATCAGAGACAAAAATAACCTTCTATCTCATCTAAAATTTAAAAAATATTGGAACATACAATATACCCCCACTGGAATTTTAAAGACCCTAACATTTCACAATTTATTTGAGGGGTTCATTATAATAATGAAGGCTAAACTCTACTAAGCAAAGTAAATTGCAAAATTCATTGTGTACATCATTTATTTCCCACATTAATCCAAAGGATTAAGTGTTATTATTTTTACTATATATTATGATTCCCATAAGGCTTGGGGTATTAATTTACTTCCCTAAGGATTCACAGTTGTATTTAAACTAAAGCATTCTGACCCCACAGTCCAGCCATGGCTGTGGCTTGTTTTACCACTGGAATGAAACGTCATCAGCAACTTATAATGTTCTTGGGTCACAGATACTTTAATAATTGGATGAATTCCCAATCTGCAAGATTTCATTTAGAAAAAAACATACATAGGGGTACAGGTATAAATTTACAATTACACATACAACATACAGATTACATTTTCTATACATTTCAGGATCCCAGCAATTTTTTGAAGTCTATTTCATAGACTTCAATCTAAGCTTTCCCACTAAACACTAAGAGCAGCTTGAGAAGACTGCAGAAGACTGGTCAGCCTAGGGCACAGACAACTTGCCAGGTCTATCCCAATGAAGAATTGAGGGCACCACTGTTGGCTTGAACAGGGGTACAGTTGACAAAGGAAGCCAAGGACGACTCATGAAATCTGCCAGTCTGGAGAGGTTGCTGACATGCCACTGTGCATGTGACCAGAAAATGGGGACTTATTTTGCTCACGAAATCAGGATCGGCTCCTCTTTTTCCGGTCTTTGCCACAGCCCTTTTTGACTTGTCTCCAAATACAGTACCTCTCAAAAGTGACTTAGGCCTTTCAAAACCAGTCCTAGAAAATGGTATTTTCTCTGTGACCGTACCTGATAGCGAGACATGTGGTCATATTCAGGAATTAAGAACACACTCTTCAAGGGTAAACATTCTCAAATGATGCGTAAACGCATTCGATTCAGTTTGCTTTCCCACTTTTAGTGGGAAACCTGAGAGAACAAGGACATGAACACGTGTCATGATAATCAGTGCCTCTCCTCTCTCAGCATTTGCTGCTTCTTCTCTTGGGTGAATTTCGTCTCACCCACGAATCCTTGGGAGTGAAAGGTGATGCCATTTGTCCACTAGGGGGAGACTTGCCCACAGTATCCCATCGCCTTAGCTAGGAACTGGAACTTGATCACAGCTGCAGCTCACTGACCTTGTTTCCTTACCTAAACAAGGAGTTTGGTTTGATTAACAAAATTCTCTACTTAAAATTTCAATTCTCATTTAAAAAGGCGATGACGACGGAATAATGACAAATATGCAAATAAAGTAGTGACTTTCCTCCAAGCTTCCCAGCGCACTCTGGAAGGAGAAACAGTACGCATCACGCCCACAAACCCCTGCCTCTGAGCGACAAAGTGCAGCTGCGCGGGGCACCGCGGCTCAGTGGGTGCGCAGCGCAGGGGACCCACGGACGCGCTCGGGATTTAGACTATTTGAGGCCAGGCTGACTCTGGCTAAGACAGCAAATTGTACCCGAAGAGATGACTGGTGATAGACAAACATCCTTACTTACTTTTCTCTCCCCTATCCTGCCTGTCTTCTGTCTGTCCTGGTCCCCTTCTTTCCTGTCCACCTACACCTCCCTCAGGTCCCTCATTTGGCAATGGCTACCCAGCGACGAAAGAGCTTCTGACTCCGACCTTGTCTGAAGGTGACTCCCCGAGGCTGAATTTTCTGAGCAATGTGCATTTAAATTAAGTTCAGAATTGTATCTTTTCCATCAGGATCTGTAATAAGCCCACATGCACAAACATTATCCTTGAGTTATTTTTCTGTGTTTAGGAATAATTTAAAGTGAATTTTCTTTTTCTGAAGCAGGAGACAGCAGGCACGAAGGTCAAATAACAGGCCTACTATTCTCACTCCTCCTTTAATTTGAATTTGTAGTGGGCATATGCACTTAGAGAATATAGCCAGGGAGCTTAGTTTGCTGTATATTTCTATTTTCTTTTATTACCCATAAAGTGTATTATTTGATGAAGGGAGGAGTACCCTTACTTGTCACTATCCTCTACATTTGAGGACACATTCCTAAATTTAGTATCTACCTAAAAGCAATAAATTATAATTTATTTTTATTTATTTTTTTGTTTTAAACCTGAATTGTAGGTATTTTGCCTTCTAAGAGAAGAATAGTTCACATCAGTGACGAAATTAAACCCATCTGTTGCTACCCTACCAGTGCAGTGCTCAGGGGGATACCTAGAAGGGCTGGACTGGTAAGGTGGCAGGGGGATAGTGATCAGTGTTTGGATCTACAAAGGTAAGCGCTGAGTGAGTTTGGGAGACCAGGTTAGAGAGAAGCAAGCTGTTCTTCCAAGGAATGAACTCAGACAGATGGGCTCCAAAAGGAGGTGGGGTCAAGGGGATTAGAAGATGAGAAAATGGAGATGAACAGTGGCTCTTGAGAGATTTAAAATAGATACTGACTCTGATGTCAGCAACCATCTCCATCTCCCCCAAGTCATCAGTAAAGTCAATATGGCCCAAAGAAATTCTGTTGATTTTTAAAAATTTATAGATGGAAATCAGGAAAGGTGTCTAAGTCTCATTTTCATTTTCATAGGTATTCATTCTCAACAAATATTTATTGAAATCTGTTATGATTTATTCTAAGTACTGGTGATACAGGGGTGAGGAAGGCAGTTCAAGGACCCTGTATCTTGGCTTTGAGGAGGAGAAGGTAGACAATAAATAACTAAAGAAAAATAAGCAAGATCATTTCAGAGAGCACCAGGTTCCATAAGTCTAATAAAATGGTAAATGTTACAGAGTAACTGAATGAGGAGGGGACACTTACATCAGTATCCAATCAAGAAAAATGAAAACCACTCTGGGATTTCTTCCAATTTTTAAATAATGGTTAAATACACATTACATAAAATTTGCCATCTTAATAATTTAAAGTATACAGTTTAATGACATTGAGTACATTCATAGTGCTGTATGAGTGTCACCACTATTCATCTCCATTACTCTTTCCATCTTGTAAAACTGGAACTCCACACCCATTAAGTCATAACTCCTCTTCACCCAGCCCCTGGCTACCACCATTCTACTTTCTGTCTCTAATATTTTATCTAATCAAAGTACTTCATGTACATGGAATCATCCAGTATTTGCTTTTTTGTGACTGGCTAATTTCACTTAGGATTGTGTCGTCAGAGTTCATCCACATTGCAGCATATGTTAGCTCTCCTTCCTTTTTAGGATGGAATATTATTTGACTGCATGTATGTACCTCACCCATTCATCTATTGATGGATGCTTGGATTGCTTCCACATTTTGACTCTTGAATAATGCTGTGGTGAACATGAATGCACAAATATCTTTTTGAGACCTTGCTTTCAGTTATTTTGAATATACCCCACATCTCTCCAGGAATTTTTTAAAAGGGACTTTAATACAAGGCTTTAATAATTTATTTTAAAATTATTGAAAAGACTGCAGGAGCAAAAGGTTAGAGTCTGCCAATGGGAGGCAAGCAGGAATCTGGAAGAGAGGAGGAAGGAGAAGCCCTGTTTTCTCCTGTGTGTGGTAGGTGGGGGCTTTGGTGCCAGCACCTTGGCAGACAGCAGTCCTGTTCCTGCTCAGGCCTCAGTCAAAAACAACAGTAGAGCACTTCCATCTTTGTTTCTCCATCCTCTGCATGGGAGAAGCTTCTAGATCTTAGTCTCAGGGTGCCTCCCGCAGAGACTTGGGCTTGTTTGAAGTTCTGCACACAGAGCAGTTGAGCCCTCTGATTCAGGTTCCCTTCCCCTTTCCATATAGCATTCTAACAACTCTAGCCTCCTCAAACGCAGGCCACAGAAGAGGCAAAGTGTATCTTTTTTCCTTGAAGAAATAAGACCTGGAGGCTCTAGAATAAGGAACACTAGAGTGTTTGGTGCTAGTCTACACATGGAATGGGGTCCTCAGACTGCCTTCCTTGCCTGTTCCAGGTTGCCTGCAGACAAACATGACCCCACTGCCCTGCCTCAGAAAAAGAGGTAGTCATCTTCTCTAAAAACCTGAGAATCCAAATGGACCCCAGATACTGACATCTAGGGGATCCCCTTTGAAAAGGCAAGCCATTTAATCTCATTACATTATGTGAACATGTTATTTTGTTAACTGCTAATCAATGTGTTTTTTTTAAAAAATAAATTGTGAGAATGGGTTGGAAAAAAGTGGAGAGATTGCAAATGCACAATCTGAGTATTTTTCCATGACTGGGAGCACAAAATTAGGGCAGTGGCTGGGCCAGGATATATATGGTCAAGAGATTTTAAGTTTGCAAGAACAATAGTGTTGTGGGAATAATAAGCCAAGAAGGGAGAAACTGATGATGCAGGAGTGAGTGTAAAGCTGCAGAAAGCCAGTTCTTGAGGGGATAAGAAGGATGGCTGGAGAGGAAGAGAGAGATGAAGAAATTGCTGCAGGACATAGAGTGAAAACAAGAACCCAGGGGTGGTTGAGAGTCAGAGCCAGAGGTGCTATGACTAAGCAGCCCATAAATTAGCAAAACTCTGGAGGAAGACACTGGACGTTTAATCGTGTGTGGAATGATGACTCGAGCAAATCTTAATTAGATCTTATAGGGCAGGGTGACCCATTTCACATCTGGGTTCATTCATTTCCCAGATGGAAGTGAAGCGTTTTAAGGCTGTTACTAATTTAAAAATCTGCATAAACACTCTTTTTGCCTTGGCCTTCCTTTTTTTTTTCTTGTCTTTTAATATGTACTTTATCTTCTTGCCAAATTGGCACATAGGAAGCCCTCAAGAAATGTTTACTGAATTAATAAATAAATAGGACTTGCTGTTTCTTTGACCCTACTGGAGCTCTCAGTTCTTGCAGTCCCCCCCTCCCCTTTTTTTTTTTCTGGCTCTGCACTATTTTCCTCTTGTATTGTTCTTTCCTCCTGAGATACCCTTTGTGCCATCTCCCCTTTCTACTTCTCCAAATTTTACTTCTCCATCATGGTCCAGCTTAAATGCAACTTTGTGGGTAAAGTCCTCTTTGGTCTTCCCACCCAGATGTGACACTCAGAATGCTATGACTATAATGTAGGAGTGGGATATGTATTTTTTAGATAGATGATGGTACCTGAAGGAAGATCTGATTGTCTTACAAGTTCAATATCAAAATTGACCTCGTTTTTTCCACGGGCTGGTCTGCTGAGTGTTGGGTTGGAGGTGCCTCTCCCAGTCAGCACATATTCATCAAGCAGTTTCTACATGTCCCACACAGTGCTCAGCACTGCAGATACAAAGCAAACGAGGCTGTCGTGGTCTCTGTATTCATGGAGGATAAATACTGCTGCGGAAATGGGCAATGCAATGCCACTGAATGAAAAAACTGAAACAATCAGACACTGATAAATCCAAAAAAGAAGTAAATAAGGAGATAAAGCCCAGAACATTTTATATAGTGTGACATTTACATTGATGTGACAAAAAACCTGAGGAAATCAACTTCAAAGGAGGAAAAATTTATTTTGGCTCATGGTTTCAGAGGTTTCAATCTATGGTCACTTGGCCCCATTACTTTTGACTGTGACACCACGGCACATCATGTTAGGAGCATACAGCTGAGGAGGCTTCTCATTTCATGGCAGCCAGGAAGCAAAAAGAGAAGCAGGAAAGGGATGGAGTCCCAATATTCCCTTCAAGGGTGCACCCCAGTGATCTGACTTCCTTCCAATGGGCCCACTTCCTAAACAAGTCTCTTAGCTGTAGACCTTTGGGGGACATTTAAGATTCAAACCATAACATGCAACAAGGAAGTCCTCTCTGAATTTTGAGAGTCAAATAATAAGTTTGGAGGGGAAAAGTTAATGGTAGAGCATCTACAGAGTCCCTGATGGGAAAATGCACCTTGTGTGAGGACTTCAAACTTTAGCGGAACTGGAACAGACTAAGAAAGTATGAGCGGGACATGGACAGGGTCAAAGAGGGTGTCAGATCAGCAGCTGCAGCTGTGTGCCAGAAAAGGATTTTGGATTTCCTTCAGTGAAAGAGGAAGACGACATGCCAGGGTTCAGAACACAGGGGCCAGGTTATCTGACTTATGCTTTAAGAGGATTATTGTTGTTGCTCTTAGGATAGCGTATTATACTAGGACAGGATTGGGATGGGGTGAGAGTTGTTATGAGCAGTTGCAAAAGTTCAGGTGAGAGATGGCAATGATAATAGAGATAAAAAGAAAGATAGAAAGAATAAAGATGTGAAGAGTAGAATATATAGTCTCTACTATGGATTGCATGTCAACAGAAAAGGAGAGGGAAGAAAAAGAATAATTTTCAGAAGTTTTTCTTAAAGGAGTCAGTGGAGGTCAGTGGAGGTTGCATTGTTTAATATTAATGTCTGAAGCTCAACAAGGTTGAGCTACTATTTGGCATTCAAATATGTAATCACAAATAGTTAAAGATTTAGGTATTGATGAGATTACCTCAGACAAAAGTGGAGAGAGAGAGAGAGAGAGAGAGAAACTTTATTCAGTAAAGAAAAAGGAGAAGACCAAGAATATTGGGGTGAATGAGATAAGAGGAAAACAAGGAGAATGTGGTAGAAAGGAAGTCGAGGGAGTAGTATTTCAAGAATGAGTCATCTGTGGGGTTGCATACTGCTGAAGGAAAGAACATTCAAGCAATTCACACTGCTTTTGGCCACATGAAGGTTGCTGTTGATCTTGATGAGATCTGATGATAGGTCAGTGGGTGGCATTTCAGAGAGAATGGGAGGTAGGAGAGGGGAGAGATTGTGTGTATGGAGAATTCCTTTGGAAGTTTTGCTGTGATGGTGTAAAGAGAATTGGGGAATTCTGGGGCAGAGGGAGTTGGGAGTGTTGTCAAGAGGGAGGGGTTCAGAGATGATTATATGTGAAGAGAGTGATTCCTAATAGGAAGAAATGGTGGTCCAGAAAATTGAAATGATGGTGGTCCCGAGGGACAGAGGATGTGCACGTGAAACATGGACCTTACAGGAGGCGAGGGTTACTCCCCAACTGGGAACACAGAAAAGGAGGAGAAGGGAGGTACAGGTGCTTTTGATGTGGTACTGAGTATGGCCATTGTCTGAGAGAAGTGGGGCCTGGAAGTTTGCAGGACGAAGAAGAAGTAAATTTTTAGGAAACTGAGATGTTGAAGAAATGTAGCAGGGATGCTTGGCACTACTGGGAATTCATGTGAGATGAGAGATCATGAATTTTTAGTGAAATCCTCTGACTAGGTTGAGACTTTGTGTTTATCTCCTTGGTGTAGACACAAGAAAGGAAGACGGTAGGTTCACACAGGGCTGTTATTTATTTATAAATAAGAAGAAAGGAAAGCGAAGGAAGAGATGACATTGTTAAAACGATTGCCATGGATTCTAGGTTGGACAATGTGTGAAATAAAATGAAGAGGGGCCCTGGTGGACAGTGGCAATGTGATGACACTTAATAGTCTACCTGGATAATGTCTTCATACTGGGAAGCAAAATTGAAGCTGAAGATTTCTGGCCGAGGGGACTTGTTCTGTGCTGTAAGACTTCTGCTATAAGAACATTATAACTTTATAACAATTGCCTATTATACACCATCATGGATTGACTCTTTCCTTGTAGATTAGTCACCCACTTAAGGAAGAAACTGAACCCTGTGTTTGTATCTGGGGCACAAGGAAGGAAAGGCAGGGGAGAAAGTTCCTCTGCAAAGCAGAGGTGCAATCCTAATGGATAGAATGGGAAGGGCATCTTATTTGAAGAGGGAACAAAGCTCAGGACCTGGGTCTGGGAACTGCTGGGTAGGCAAACTCAAGTAAGTTTTTCTCACAGGGACCCTGAAAACCTCTCATTGAGGTCTGATTTTTTTATTGTTAGTGGTGACTTAAATTAGCAAATGAGGTACTTTAAATAACTCCAGCAATCTCTGCAATAGTGCTTAATGAATGGAATTAGTCTCCCTGTTAGAAAGGCAGAGCAGCATACTGAAAAGAAAATGAAATTTAAGGGCAGATGCCACCAGTGAGCTATGTTTCCTTAGGAAGCTGATCAACTTCACTGAATCTTAAATCCCTGATCTATGAGGCAAAGCTGATACTGTTAATTTGTATATATATTCTTTTTTTTGTGTGTGCTGGGGATTGAACCCAGGCACCCTACCAACCGAGCTATATCTCCAGCCCCTATATATATATATATATATATTCTTAGTAAAAAATAATTAAGGCAAAGAAATAATCTTGAAAGTTGTGAAACTTCATGCAATGTTGGTATAGTGGGAATGAATCCTGTCTACAAGTGTAGACGTGTTAGAAAAATTGTGTTTCATGATTTTCCATTACATTGTCTTAAATTTGAATTGGAATATCCACCCACCTTTGACAGGGTTGAAAATTCAACTTCAGACATTATTTAGCTGACATCTCTTTCTGTACCAACAGTAAGGGAGGAGGCCTGGGGTTTTCCATGACACTTTCAATATGGGTTTGGTATGACATCAAGTCCCTTTGACTATGGGAACCTTCAGGTCTAGCATCACCCCTGGAATGCTTGGGTGAGGTTCAGTCTTCGCAGATGAACTAAGCAACCATCCTTGCAGAGGGATTCTGCAAGGGAGAAAGACTGGAATCCTTGAGACCAAGGAATTTTCTCTTCCTTGGCCTTGAATGTATTTCCTTTTCTTTGCCCTCAAAAAACTTAAATAACTATCCAGCATTCTGAAACAAAATGTTATCTTCTCAAAAGTCTCCGTTTTAATTCATTTAAGAAAAGTCATTACTTCACAGTATTTTTGCTTTTAGCTGTACTAAAATTCCTAAAGAAGCCCCAAAGCACTCAGACATCCCTATAAAAAGAAGTAGGAGGGAAATTAGAAGAGAGATAAAATTATTTTAATAAATTATAGCTTATGATGCCAATTTTTGTTCAATTGCATGGGATCCTTCTTGCTCTCATTGAATCAATGGCCTCATAAGTGGATTGGCTAATTGAAAAACTTGGAAACCATTGGTTTTGAAAGTAAGTATATATTTATGTGATAATTTCATACTTTTAAAGGAAGACACTGTCTAGAGACCAAGTATTGAACAAGAGATATTGGCATGGACCCATTTGCTAATGCAGTTGCTATCTTCTCTCTCTTTGGAAAAGTTCTGGGAGCGAGGCATCATTTGGGGGATCAATACATATTAACTAATCACATGAAGGGATATTTAGAAGCCAACCCCTTCCAAGAATGGCTAGGGATCTCAATTTCTTGTTGAGGGCCTGCTTACCATATTCAGCAGACCAGAAAATGAGCACTGCTCAGGCTAATTTTTAGAGTCAGCCTACTTGACAGCACTTCCTTTGGCTGAGCACAAAATTCCATCCCTCCATTGCATTCTTGAACCTGCCAGGGCAACATAAAAACCTCATTTAAAACATTCGGGCAATGGCAGACTGAGTGTAATTGTAGAATGTGTAGAATTCATAAGCACCAAAGGCTCTAAGACATCCAAAATGGAATCTTCTAGAATTAAGGTATAATACTGAAAATTATTCCCATTCAAAGATCAAAGACAGGAAACCTAAAATATTGTCTTGTTTTATTCCCTGTTTTCATGCAGCCTGACCCACCATGTCCTTCCCAATGTTTATTCTAAATCTCCAGATTAAAAAGGCTGTGGAAACACTAAAGCCCTCTTGCTTTCTGAGACCACTCATACTTTGAGCCAATGGTGAAAGACCCCCAAAACAATGTTGAAGATAAAAGATGGCTAGTGAGATAAAGGTCTAAAAAGTCAGCATTTAGATTTGGAAAGCCTAGTTATATTTTGGAGGCAGATTAGTCAATTTGCAAATAAGCAATTGTGTACTTTATTTATAATTCAAAATAATGGAACAGTTCATTTTCTGCCTGTCTAATTAAACTTTTAAGAATATACACAACAGTACACTATCTCATGAACCCAAAAACCATGCTACTGAGGTAAGAAAACTGAGGCTCAGACTGGTAAGGAAAATGGCCCCAGGTCATACAGACAAGTAAGAAAAAGTTTGATAAAACCCAGTTGTGGTTGAATGCTTTATGATGATTGAAAAATTTAGGAATGTTTCAGAGTGCTTTTTAATTTCATGTCCCTTTACCCTTGTCCTTAGTTTGAATTCATAAGATTTTTGAATGCTGCAAAATACTCCATTATGTTTGCTGATAGAAGGAATTAATCTCTGGGCTTTCATTCTTGCTCCTGAAGTGGCAGCCAGAATACTCACAGCTGAACTAGCTGTGAAACTTCAAGGTCCACCAGGTCGAATTTCAGTGTGTGAGTCAGCTTTTCATCATTGTGACCAAAATACCTGACACAAACACCTTCAAGGAGGAAAGATTTATTTTGGCTCATGGTTTAGACCATGGTCATCTGGCTTCATTGCTTTGAACCTGAAGTAAAGCAGAAGAACATCATGGTAGAAGGGCACTGTAGAGGAAAGCTGTTCAGTTCATGGCAGCCAGGAAGGAGAAAGAGAGATAGAGATAGAGATAGAAATAGAGATAGAGATAGAGATAGAGAGAGAGAGAGAGAGAGAGAGAGAGAGGGAGAGAGAGAGAAGAGGAGAGAGACCGAGGGGGGGGGGGGGGGGGCAGGGACTAGGACAAGACATAATCCCTAAGGGCATTCCTCCAACTATGCCTCACCTGTCTACAGTTTCACCACTTTCCAGTAGTCCTTGTATCTATCAATGGATTAATCCAGTAATGAGGTCAGAGCCCTCATGATCCAATTATTTCCCAAAGTCCAACCGTCCAACCTCTGGACATTGCTGTGTTGGGATCAAGGCTTCAACACACGTGCTTTGGGGAACATCTCAGATCCAAACCATAATATTCAGCTTCTATTTGACAACTTTGTTCTCCAATTTCATCAATTAAATTCTTTAAAACTCAAAATACTTCTGTGGAACCAATGCATTAACTCCAACTATGGTAAGACATGATTTTAAAAAATGAATGCTAAGGAAATAACTGACACTTTTTCTAATACAGCACAAATAGACCTTAAGTCACCTTCTAATACTAGCCTTATTGACGAGCGATATTGGGTGGAGAGAGTATAGCATAGACAGATCCTAGAACATGAGTGACTCCATGATTTATCTTAATTTTTGGTCCTGACTGACCACCATTTTATGTGACTTCCCACATGGAAAGTTGGTCTGATCTAAATTCCAAAGGCATACTTACCAAATTGTCTTACTGCCATTCTAAGATCTCTTGACCTCCTATCTTTAGTCACCAGTTGTGCTAATCCTCCTTTCTGTGTCCTTCAGTAGACACCTTTTCCTAGTACTAGAAAAAGATTAAAAATGTGCAACTCTTTCCACTCCAAGCATACATTGCCTAAGTTGAAGTACCTAATTGTTTGTTTGTTTTGTTTTTTGTTTTTGTTTTTAGTCCCAGGAATTGAACCTAGGGGCACTTAACCACTGAGCCACATCCCCAGCCCTTTTAAATATTTTATTTAGAGACAGGGTCTCGCTACGTTGCTTAGGGCCTCGCTAAGGAGCTGAGGCTGGTTATGAACCCACAATTCTCTTGCCTCAGCCTCCTGAGCTGCTGGAATTATAGGCATGTGGCACTTCACCTGACTTAGATATATTTTTGTTGTTGGTTCTCTGGTATAATGATTTTATGCTTCACTCTATTTTAGCCACTCATATCCAGACACAACCTGTAGATACTGTCTTTAATATTAATTGTAAAATTCCATGTCCATCATCCAACTTTCTGACAATCTTCACTTCCTAAGTTTTCAGCCCACTCTTTTTGCTATTCCCACTCAAATAATTTTTAACCCCCCAGTAACAACCCATTAACCTTAACACTCTTTCTCTATTAACCTCCTCACATTCTCACTCCTATAGTTATCTCACTAAGATTCTGTGATTCATCATAATAATTACTCTTATAAACACTCTCCATAGTATATTATGCTCATTTGAAAAATGACAAGCCTGGTTAAATCTCCACCTACTCTGCACTTGCTTCAATTGGCTGATGAGAAGGAAAATCAAAGTCAAGATGCCTCATCTTACTTTAAATTTATGACCACATACCTCAAGTAGACTCTTGTCAAATAAGGCTTTTATTTTCCCAAGGATTTTTCCATGCTCTTCACACTTTCCCTTTTCAAATCTGTACAAGTTTCTCTTTCTGCCTCACTCTTTTTTTTTCTGATGCTGGAGATGGAATCCAGGTACATGGGCATGGTAAGCAAGTGCCCTACCACTGAGCTACACTCCCAGCCCCTGCCTCACTCTTAGATGATGACTTTCATTATGTTCTATTGAGAAAATAGAGTATTTCAGAAAAGGATTCCCGCATTCCCTGACTTTGTCTCATTCCTGTTTAAATAATTAAACTCTAAGGAAATTCCCCACACTTTGGATCCAATATTTTTCAACTCCACAAAAACGTTGCCTCCGCAGACATCCCATCTCTGCCCTGGATCATTTCACTGTATACTTTTTTAAGAGATATAATTTATACACCATGCAATACATTATTAAAAGTCCAATTCAATTGTTCTCCTCATATTTATAAAATTGTGCAAATATTGTTGCTGTCTATTTCAAAATATTTTCATCACCTACAAAAGGTTTTTTTACTCTTTACCCCAAACTTCTTTCCCCTACCTCTTGGAAACTATTAATCTACTCTCTGTCTCTATGAATAATAATAATAATAATAATAATTATTATTATTATTATTTTGTTGCAGTGTTAGGAATTGAACCCAGGGCCTTACATGTTAAGCAAACTTTCTACCACTGAGCTCCATTCCCAGACCATGGATTAATTTTTATTCTGGACATTTCATATAAGATAAATTATGTAATGGGTGACTTTTATGTCTGACTTCTCATATTTAGCAAGATGTTCTCAAGGTTCATTCATATTGCAGTGTGTATTAGTGTTTCATTCCTTTTTATGAATGAATTCCACTGCATAAGATATACCACATTTGTTTATCCATCCGTAAGTTGATTGATATTTGGGATATAGCCAATTTTTGGCTATTATAAATCCTACTACTGTGCATACTTACACATGAGTTTTATGTAGTTATATGCCTCTAATTCTGTTGAGTATATTAGGAGGAGTGGAATTGATAGCCCTAAATATATGTTTAATTTTTTTGAGGAATTTCCAGAATGTTTTCTAATGCAACTGCACAATTTCACATAACCATCAGCAGTGTATGCAATTCATTCCATTCCATCAACATATTTTCTAATATCTGTTATTTTTGAAATCTTTTTAAAATAACCATTCCAGTAAGTGTGAAGTGGTATTTCATGATTTTTAATTGCATTTCCTTAATGATTAATGATATTGAGCACATTTTCATGTTATCGTATATTCTATGTTCTCCTTCTATCTGTATATTCAAATCCTTTCCCCATTTTTACATTGAATTATTTCTCTTTATTTTTGAGCTGTAAAAGTTCTGTTAATATTTTGGGTGCCAGACCCTTAGTTTACATGAATATTTAATAAGGTATATGACAAATCTATATATAAATTTGGGGAGTATCATCATCTTAATATTAAGTTTTTTGAACCATAAACATACATTGTCTTTTTTTTTTTTTTTTTTTTTATACTGGAGATTGAACCCAGGGATGTTCTATCACCGAATCACATCCCCAGTCCTTTTTGTTTTGTTTAGGGGACAGGGTCTCACTTAAGCTGCTTAGAGCCTCACAATGTTGCTCAAACTGACCTTGAAATTGTGATCCTTTTGCCTCAGCTTCCAGAGTTGCTCAGATTTCAGGCATGTACTACGGTGCCCAGCTAACATACATTGTTTTTCCATTTTTAGAACTTTATTTTTCTTCAACAATTTCATAGTATTCAGAGTACTTCTTTTACATCTATTCCTAAGTATTTAATTCTTTTTGATACTATTGTAAATAGAATTGTTTCCTTAATGTCATTTTCAGATTGTTCATCACTTGTGAGTACAAATACAATTAATTTTGTGTATTGATCTGATATCTTTCAACATGATAAACTGTGTATTGTCTCTGATTTTTTGTGTGGGTTCCTTGGGATTTTCTATGCTGTGGTTGGAATGTGCTCCCCAGTGGCTTATGTATTGGTAGGACATTCCTCACTGTGGCTGTGTTTGGAGGTGGTGTGGAACTTTTAAGAGGCAAGTTCTAGTGGGAAGTAACAAGGTCATTAAGGGCCCTGCCCTAGGAAGGAATGAATCAATGTCATTCTCTACATCAGCGAACCCTAGTTAGTTCTCATAAGAAGACTTTTATGAACACAGAAGCCTGGTTTCTCCCAGTCTCTTCTCTCTGGCTTTTTGTCTCACTGTGTGGTCTCTCCCTCCTGCATGTGTTCTCACCATTACACTATCCACCATATCATGCTGTCAATGAGTCCCACACCAGAGCCAATATGATGTTTGCAGTATGCCCTTAAACCTTCTGAACTGCAAGCAAAATAAACATCTTTTTTTATATAGTACCCAGTTTTAGATATTTAGTTATAGTTATGAAAAATAGACTAATACAAGCTATATACAAGACCATGCCAATCTGTGAATAGAAGTAGTTTTATTTTCTCCTTTTCAATCAGATGAGTCTATGTCTTTTCCCCGCTTAATTACTCCAGCTAGGACATGCAGGATAATCTTGAAGAGGAGCAGAAAAAGCAGACATGTTAGTCTTATTTAGGAAAAATAAGTTTTCAGTCATCCATCATACATTATGATGTTATTTGTGTTTTTTTAACAGATGTCCTCAGGCTGAAGAAGTTCCCCTTTATTTCATATTTGTTGGGGGATTTTTTTGGCACTATGGTTGAGATTTATTGAAAACAATCTTAGGAAATAGAAACTGGAAGCCATTTTTGAAAAAAAATGAGAAAGTTCGGGTGTTCTTTTTTTATGAAAGTATGGTGTGTTTTTGTCAAATGCTTTTCTTACTTTTATGGAAAGACTATCTCTTTCATATTGCTAAATCTTAGAATAATCCATGGTTTAGCTGGTACCTTTGCTTTTCTCTTTCTACATGTAGTCCTTGCTGATATTATCCATCCCCATGAACATTTATATCAACTACGTATTGATTTGTACTAGTTTTTCTAAAATAAATGGCAAAAAGGTATGGCTCACAGAGGTAGAGCTTTAGATCACTAAAGCATTGGGATGCAATAGCGTCTGGTTACTACCTGCATGAGCACCATATAAACTCTGCACTATGATGGCAGATTATTATTAGCTAGAGGCTTCCTGTCAGAAATAGTGATGAAAACACTGAGACTATATGGGCAGCCCAGAGGATTCTGAATACGTGGATATCAACTAAAAGCAATATGCAATTTAGCTCATGATTGTTTTCCATGAGTTGTTTACAGGGAATGGGTGAAATTCTTAACCAGGAGGAGCTATGAAAATTGTTTGTTTTCATGGTGTGTCTTTCTCTTTTGCATAAATCAGGCTCAGATTGCCTTCTGTGTATCCTAGGCTCTTGTTAGTTTTACTTATCATTTGTCTGTGTCTGTGAATTTTAAAACAGAAAATGCTCAGCCTCTGCATTTGTAGTTGCTGAAAGTTCACAAATTAAGAACAGAATATCATGGACTGAATGTATGTGTCCCCCTAAAATTTATACGTTGAAGCCCTAACCCCCAACATGGTGGCATTTGGAGGTGGGAGCATTGGGAGATAATTAGAGAAGGTCAAAAGGAAGGGGCTCTCGTGATGGGATCAGTGCCCTATAATAAGAGGAAGAATTGCCAGAGTGCTCTCTTGCTCTAAGTATATGCCCTGAGGAAAGTCTACAGGGACATATTGCAAGCGGATAGCCTTGTACAAGAAAGGAGAAGGGCCCTCACCAGAATGTGCTCTGGTACCCTATTCTCAGACTTCCATCTTCCAGAACCATAAATAACAAATGTCTGTTGCTTAAGCTGCCCAGTGTGTGGTCTTTTGTTATGACAGCCTTAGCAGATTAAGATAGAATATGCTTCCTCACTGAGTAGAAGTTCCTGGAGGGAGGGGCCCTTTGAGTGTGGTTTATCACCAACTGCCTGGTACATAAAAGACCCAAAGTCACATCTGTTGGCTGAGTACCTGCTGCCAGTTATTTATTGCTTGGAAATGTTTTGTGACTTTTCATGCTTTGGACTGTGGCCACTACCTTCACCCTCCCAATGGTGCAGTGCACTTCCTCTTTCTGGTGAGAAGACTTATCTTTCAGCTTAAGTGTAAGGTCAAAAGGATTAAGGATGAAGCTCCCTGTTTAAAAAGTCTTGAATCACAGTGAGCGCACTCTCTTTCTCTTTTAGCTTTCTGCCTTCCGTGTTCCCCTCTGGGGTTTTATCACTCTGCCCCGCAGAGGCAGCTTGCTCTACTCAGAGTAATTTTCTCCTCTACCCAGCCCATCTCCAGTGGAAGTTCTCAGTCCATGCCACTCCTTAAAAGACCCTGGGAAATGATGATGCTGTACTTCCAGGTAGTGAATTTGCATTTTCCCAGAATCCATTTGTATACGATGCTTCATCCCTAAGCAACACACCTACTAGAACTGCTGCAGGCCCTGGGGGTGGGGGGGCCACCTGTTTTCTGAAAGCCTACTCAATATCATCCTAGGAATCCACTTAAATAAGTAAGCTCCATTTTCATGTTGATTTGAGACATTAGGTAATTGTTAATTCTAATCAAAACACTTTTTTTTCATAATTTTAGCCGTTTTGTTGTTTTTAACTAAACACAAGGATAGGTTCTAAAAGTTGCTTAAGCCTGTCAAAGAACAAGATAATAAAGTGCATAAAGAGGCTCTTTTGGACATATTTACATCTAAAGTCTTCTGAATCCATGTTACTAAATACAAGTTGTATTTCAAACTGCCTCAGGTTACAAGGATGATGACTAATGAATTATAGAGGAAGGTAATTAACTTCCTACACTCCCTAGAAGCTTGCTTTGTAAAACCTCTCTGACACTCATTTAGAGAAGACTAACTTCTGATTAGCATTGTTAGAAAAACTGCCCACTTCTTTGCTATTTTCAGATTCTTTACAGACTGGGGGTGTAGCTCCAGCAGGCTGTGGAAATGTTGGAGCTGATCAGAAAAGGAAGTGCAGAGAGTCACAAGTTGTTTTGCTATTAATCAGTAGTGCCCTTGAGGGCAACTTTTGAGAACTCTCTATGTGGGAATTTCCTTCTTAGTAAAATGAGGGGGTGAGGCAAAATGACCTATGAATATCCTTCCATTTTTACGCTCAGTGATGTCGTGGGGTTCACAAAGGTTTACATCACACTTCAAACAAAAATAAAACTGATCAAACTTTTCTACCTGAATAACTTCCTTTTATGACTTACTGGGGTGCCAAGAAAGGGGAATGACAGATTTTCCTTATGCAACTGACATATTGAACAATCTCAGCATGAGGATTGGAATCAAAATACAACTTTATTTTTATCTTTAACTTTATTCATGGTGATAATCTTTGCCTGCGGTAATCTTTTCCCTGCAGGCTCATGATTTCCCCCTCATTCTTAGGAAATGGTGCAACATTTGCTCTAAGAGGTATATTCTCTCAATTCCGAATTTATGAAGTCCATGAAAATGGCAAAATACCGTCTTCTCTCTGTCAATTTAGACCCACTTCTCTGAGTAGAAATTGTATTATCCCAAACAAGATCCCAGTGGGGAAGGCCTGTGGGAGAAAGAGGGGCAAGACTGTTTCTAGTTTGGGTGTCTTTGTGCTTCCTGAACCCTGTAGTTGGTATAAGCTACTGCTTCTCCCATAAAGTGCTTCAGGAGTCTCCTTGACTCTTCTTACTATAACCCTTTCTCTTGCAGTTGCCTTGACCCAGGGAAAACATATTTTGTCTAAGTGCCCAAGTAGGACTCCTTTCATAGCCATGATTCTACTGGTGTCATGCACCCCCTACCCATTGAAGCCAGAATTGGACAGGCAGTTAGTGCAGAAATCAGGGAATCTGGTCAAATCTAGGAAAGGAGGCCATCAGAGTCTGGGAAGTTGGAGATGCCCCTGGGAGATTGGAATGTCAGTGTCTCCAGAGCCCTTTGATCACCAAGTTTACCTGCTTAACTGCCCCTGCCCAAAAGCTGCAGGCAGAGAGTTACTAATTAATGCATCCTGGGCCCCCACCTGAATCTCCATGTGGCCCTTCCTCCTGCCATTTGCTTCTCACCTTTTTGCTGTGTCACCACCACCGTATGGGCAGGAAGGAGAGATAAGATAAGGGTCAGAGGAAGGGGCAGAACAAAGAAGACCCTAACCTATAAAAGATGTTTGTATTACTACTTTTAAATAAAACCTGCTTAATATGCTTGCCTTGGCGTGCTTCTCTGGCATCATACTTCAACACCGGAGGAAGCAGAACTCGTCACCGGTATGCGGCGGTATCACCATCTCTGTAGAGGTTTCCTCATGCCTCCATCTGGACCTAGTGAACAGGACTGGTCAATTGCACCTCAGCTAACACCCACAGCCTTCTCACCAGGGGAAAGCTCAAGTAGCTGTTGTCCTTACAAACTCTGAAAGACCAGCCTAATCTCAACAGGTATTCAGACCTTTTCTTTTCCTCAATATTTCTAGAACAGGCTCACACAACAATCTACAGCTGTCTTCACTTTTCTTAGTTGTGAGAGAAGTACCAATCTTCTGTGTGTCTCAATGTCAGGAAACAATTTCAACACTTGTTGAGTGGACCCACTGTCTTGCAGGCCTCTAGGCAGATGGCCCATATTTGCCTTCTGATGGCCCAAGACCTTCTTCCAAAAAGGAAGATACACAGCAAGACAGTAGGTCTCCCCATCACTGATTTTTCTCTCTCTCTCTTTGCCTCTTTCTTCCTCTCTGTCTCTCTCTGTCTCTCTGTCTCTCTCTCTCTCCTTCTCTCTCTCTCTCTCTCACACACACACACACACACACACACACACACACACCTTAAGTTTTGATGGGGCTATGTACCAATAAACCCAAATATTGAAAATATCATAAGTCAAAATATTTGTAACGTACCCAGCCTACCAAATGTCATAACTTAGTCTCACCTACTTTAAATGTGCCCAGAACACTTCTATTATCCAGCAGTTGGACAAAATCATCTTGTACAAAGGCTACTTTATAATACAATGCTGAATATCTTACATGCTTTACTAAATCTACAATAAAAACAATGCTGGCAACAGAACATGCTGTAGAGGATTGGGAGTTTCTCCATATGATCCTGTGGCTAATTGGGAGCTGTGGCTCACTGCCACTGCCCAGCATCAAGAGAGAAGATTAGACTGCAAAACACTAGCCTGGGAAAAGATCAAAATTCCACATTCGAAGTATGGTTTCTGCTAAATGTGTTTCACTTTAGCAGCATTGTAAAGTTGAAAAATCTTAGGTTGGGGACCATTAGTAAGTGTCGTCACTAGACCTCCTCCCCAAAGCTGTCATCTGATGTTTGGTACCTATTGTCTCACTGAAGTATCTATAAATTGAAGGCTTTCCATTAACTCCATAAATTCTGCATTTAGGAGTGGTAGATGGGCTAATCTCCCTCATTTTGGTAATTTGATATCCATTGTATTGGTGCTTTGGTTGAAAGTAGTTACAAAGAGTCTCATTCTACCGTCTTCTTACAGTTACGTTAAGCCCAAGGCTGACATTTATGATTAGAAAAACATATTGAAAAGGCAATAAAACAATGGAAAATATTTTAATTGCTCTAACATCAACATATACTTTAATGGTTTTACTTTGAATCTATAAAATCTTATTTCTTTTACAGCCATAATCAAATTGTGCATATGCTTCTGGAATCTATTTTTATCAACTTAGTCCTCACAAACATTTTACTAAATCATGCTTGGAATTTTAATGCGTGCATATTATCCTGTGTGCTGACGTGCCATCAGAGACTTTTCAGATGCCTACTCTGTGGTCAATCCTGGTTTAGGTGCTGGAATTGCAAAATAACCAACTGGACACTCTAAAGGGGGTGCAAAGTATTAGAGTGCAGTATGGTATTTGCCAGAGAACAGTTTCACACATGATGTGGGAGCAGAGAATAAAATGCGTCTATGATTGTTAAAGTAAATTAGGAAGAAACCGCAAGGGAAGGGTTGAGATGTTTGTGGAGGATGCATGGGAAGCAGACAAGCAGAAAGCAGGCACCACTAGTGGTTGGACTGCATGTGCAAAGGCCTGGGGCTTATTTCTGTCTGTTGTAAAAAGTGTACATGTTTCTTTTTCCCAAAACTGTTAACGAGTCTCTAAAATTACTCACTAAATACCCTATTCTCTTTTAATATTAAAAATAGTGTTATTTCACCTACATAAAATTTCTCCTTGCAATTTCAAAGATTCATAATTATTTTTGGTGGCTAGGACTACACTTGGTAGAGCATTGTTGCTTTTTAAAATCTTTTCAAGTACATAATACGTTAACCTGTCTTCATAGCTTCTTGGTTAAGCACTTCTTTTCTAAATTTTTCTCAATTTAGTATTGTCTCAAAGCAATCCAGTTTTCTGGATATTTTTAAATGTCAAAAATATTTTTGATATTTTAAAATACTTCAAGGCAGGATGGTTCCATTTTTTAGCTGAATTAATCATTGATTCCACTGCATTCTCTCTTACTTTCGGCTTTCGATAAAAATCTTACATAAAAGGCTTGAAGCCAAATCTCAGAGGTTGTTTGAAAATATCTTATTTCTGTTATTGCTGGTGTTTTGTTTTGTTTCAGTTTGGTTTTTTGAAACAAGCCTAAATACACATAACCTGAGTAAGCTCAATGATTTCAAAATATCTTTTTCTTAAAAAAGCATGAGATTTATTTTGAAGCTTGCAAACTGTGTAATTAAACCCATTGAGTAGATTAACCAGATATTTGTCTTGTCCTCTACTTCACATTTGGGGTCACACATCAGCATCTGAGGATGATTAGACCCCTTATTTAATGCTCTCTCAGGTTGACATTGATTTAGTCCCAGGAATTTTTCTCTTTGCTCCTAAAAGTCTCAAGAAGTAAACAAAAAAATACATGCATAGCCTAGTGAGGTGGTGCATGCCTATAATCCCAGCAGCTCTGGAGGCTGAGGCTGGAGGATAGAGAGTTCAAAGCCAGCCTCAGCAAAAGTGAGGTGCTTAGCAACTCAGTGATCCCCTGTCTCTAAAAATACAAAATAGGACTGGGGATGTGTCTCAGTGGTCGAGTGCCCCTGAGTTCAATCCCTGGAACTCCCCCACCCCCAAAAAAGTACATACATAGAAGAGACCCTATTCTGAACCAAAGTTAGAGTTCAGGTGTGACTACAAAGCACCTAATAAACTATTGGGTGGGTCCTAGTAGGCGACTTGCAGGAGAACCATAGGCTATATATAAGAGAATGAAGAGGAGGTAGGACCCTGAGCTGAGGGGATGCACAAATAGCCTGGAGGCTTTCTCCATTTTTAGAGAGTAGGCAGAAGAAAAAATTTTAAAATGTATATGTATAAGCTAAGCATGAGTGGCAGGATGGTTTTGGCGCGTTAGTGTCGCTGCTCTGGGGTATTTCCAGGCACAGGCACATGGGGACCAGTGAGGTGGTTCTAAGATGCTCCCATTAAGGTGACTGACAAGGGAGAGAACCTGGCATGTGCTGCCTGAGAAAACTCAAATGAGGTCAATCCTTCCTAATCTAACAAAATGAGGCCTGGGGAAGCTTAAGGTCTTGTGAATCTCTGTGGGCAAATAACCTGGGAGAAAGGAGATATTGCTATTAATAGTTTTTATACACAAAAACTAATAGGATCTGGCAAAAGGTGAGTTATACGTGAAAACTGCTAGAATAGCTTACAGTAACTGGACTATACTGGATACTTTCCTCAAGTTCTGCAATTCTAAAAACCACTGGAATTGTCCTAATACCAAATAAATAGCCCTAGACAATTTTGAGAAAACTGAACTTCTCATGTAGCAGGGCATACTGTGAATGGGCTCCACGGGCAGTGTTTCTAGTGTAGATCCCACTATGAACTCCAGGCACTGGTTTCACCTCTCTGGACTCACAGCCCTACCCTTATCTGCATAATGAAGGAGACAGGAAATGTGCCAAAAAAATGAACAGTTGTTATCATGTATGATTAGGAAGGGGGAATTCTTCAATTAAAGAGTAACAAAATAGAAACCAGCAATATGTTCAAGAATAACACATCTTGACTCTAGGAGATTATTTCAGGCATAGAAAAAGAGTTCAAGGTTAGGCATTTGATTAATGGAATCTGTTGCCAAATAATTTAAAAAAGAAAATAATAAGTTCATCTTCGTAAATTCTAAATTGTATTTGATAATATTCAGCAACCATTCTAATAAACAAAAGAAAAGAAACTTTGTGCATTATAAATCAATCTCTCTCTCTCTCTCTCTCTCTCTCTCTCTCTCTCTCTCTCTCTCTCTCTCTCTGTGTCATTTCTCTATCTCTTTTTAGTACTGGGGATTGAACCCAGGAGCACTTTACCACTGAGCTAAATCCCCAGTCCATTCTTTTTATATTTTATTTTGAGACAGGATCTCATTTAGTTGCTGTGGCTGGCCTTGAATTTGTAATCCCCCTGCCTCAGCCTCCTGAGTTGCTGAGATTACAGTGTGAACCACCATGTCCCACTCTTTTTCTTGATAAAAGGGAGAAACCAAGGACGAGCATTAGTGAAGGACCGAAGGAATCCATTTCTCTTAGAGATAATACTAAGACAAGGATGCCTGCCCCCGTAACTAATTTGTAAGGATAGCACCCAACAGATGCTTCCTGGTGGTCATGCCCTGTGTACTCACTTGTGTATTGAATTTCCATATTGAAACATTAAGTTGTGTGACTAGCTCATGGCTTGCTTAACAAATAGAAACCCAGAAATACTGTGGTACCAGTTCCAGGGTTATACCTTAGAAAGTCCTGACACCACATACTTCCATGTGCATGGAAAACATACAGCTCATAAAACATCTGATTACCCTTCTGGAGAGAGGGTGCACTGGCAGAGGATCTGGAGGATGAGATGCCATGTGGACAGAGAGGCACACAAAAGACCACCTAGGGCCAGATAAATGAGTGAAGGATACAAACATTAAGCAAAACCAGCAATCACAAAATTTTTATACTTCAGTGACTGCACTAGAGGCTAATTAATCACAGTAATTAAATCATCATGACATAGGAGCAAGACTAGGTACATAAATAAATGTGACATAATAGGGAATGCTGAGACTCAAGTACCTAAGGGAATCTAAGATACAAACATTTACACACATACACACACACACAGTAATCAAATTGGTTCAGACTGTATGAGCAATATATGCAATGAATGCTGCTTGGACAACTAGTATTGAGGCAGACACAAGGGAACAGAAGATTTAGATTATATCCCATTATAAACAAAAGCAAATTCTAGATGAATAGGGAATTTCAATTAAAAATGAAATCATTACCCTATGTACATGTATGATTAACAGTAATGATACGAATGTACATTCGTACATAGAAATGAAATGTACATTTTCATAGAAATGAAAATTTGTACCCCATATGTATACAATGAATCAAAATGAAGTCTGTAAAAGAAAGAAAGAAAGAAAGAAAGAAAGAAAGAAAGAAAGAAAGAAAGAAAGAAGAAAGAAAGAAAGAAAGAAAGAAAGAAAGAAAGAAAGAAAGAGGAACTCTGAAAATACTAGGGGAAACATATGCAAATACGTTTTTATAATTTTGATGTGGGAATTTTTTTTTTTGAGAAAAAGGAAAAGAGTTTTATTGCATTGCTAGCAAAGGAGAGACACAGGGGACTCCTGTCCCAGAAGCTCTAATTCTGCCCATCAGCAGGAACAGGGAGCTTTCAAAGAGGTAACTCAAAGTTTATATTCCATGTGTTTTCTGTTGGAGCTTAATTCACTTGATAATTTGGGAGATGGTTGTTTCTGAGATCTTCTGGTAACATTCTCAAAGTTTGGATCACTTTGTTCTTACTGTAGGTGTATGCTCAAGAACAAATAAATCTGCCCAAAATGGGGAAGACAGGTAACCCTGCTGAAAGAGGGGAAAGTTTGGGGAAGTAACCCAAAGTTCTTGTATCTCTATCTTTGTAGAGATACAAAGTTCTTGGATCTCTATCTCTACCTGTGTGGACAGGTAAGGGTAATTAGCATCATAGCAGTTAAGAGGTCCACAGTGACAGATGGCAGGTGACTGGACAAAGCATATGTAGGACAGGGATCATGCTAAGACAACAATAAGCAAGAGAGCAAAGCATTACGTTTTTGTAAACGATTAGCACAAAAACAATTACTATTTCAGCCAGTCTCTATAAACCATTACAATCACATCAGATCAAGTTTATCAATGAGGAGGTTAGGAAGATTTATAGGTCTATGAGGTCAGGCTCAAATTAACTCAGGACCAACTTGCAACTCTAGAGTCCTTTGACTCTAGAGTTAAGCTCTCTCACACAAAAACCCTTCCTGTATAGCCTCCAGCTTTAGTTACTTTTGATAGGGCTGACAAAAGTGCCCATCTTAACTTACATTAAAAAAAAATTGTTTTTCCTTTCAAATGTTCACGTAGGACTGTGCTTAGGCTATACTCTCCTGCTAGGTATTTAAGACCAAGTTGGTCAGAGCTGACCTTGTTCCTATCTACTCTTAAAAGTCAGTTGAGATCCCTTAGAGATCACTCTTTTTGTTATGTTAGTTATGTATAGTTTTTTAAAAATTTTTATAGACTTCATTTTGATTCATTGTACACAAATGGAGTACAACTTTTCATTCCTATGGTTGTGCATGATGTAAAACTCATATCATTCATGTAATCATACGTGTACATAGGGTAATGATATCTGTCTCATTCTACCATTTTTCATACCCCTGCCCCTTCCCCCTCTCATTTCCCTCTTCCTAATCTAAAATTACTCCATTCTTCTCTCACCCCCACCCCTCCAACCCAATTATATATCATCATCCACTTATTAAGGAAAACATTCAGCCTTTGTATTTTGGGGCTTATTTCACTTAGCATGACATTCTCCAATTCCATCCATTTATCTGCAAATGCCATAATATTATTCTTCTTTATGGCTGAGTAGTATTCCATTGTGTATATATACCACAGTTTCTTTATCCATTCATCTGTTGAAGGGTATCTAGGTTGGTTCCACAGACTAGCTACTGTGAATTGAGCTGCTATAAACATTGATGTGGCTGTGTTACTGCAGTATACTAATTTTAAGTCCTTTGGGTATGAACTGAGGAGTAGGATAACTGGGTCAAAAAGGTGGGTCCATTCCAAGTTTTTTGAGGAATCTCCACACTGCTTTCCAGAGTGGCTGTACCAATTTGCAACTCCACCAGCAATGTAAAAGTGTGCCTTTCTCCCCACAGCCATGCCAACATCTATTATTGTTTGTGTTCTTGATAATAGCCATTCTAATTAGAGTTAGATGAAATCTTAGAGTTGTTTTAATTTGCATTTCTCTAATTACTAGAGATGTTGAACACTTTTCATATACTTATTGATCACCTGTACATCTTCTTCTGTAAAGTGTCTGTCCAGTTCCTTGGCCCATTTATTGATTGGGTTCTTTGTATTTTTGGTATAAAGTTTTGTAAGTTCTTCTATATTTTGGAGATTTGTGCTCTATCTGAAGTGCATGTAGAAAAGATTTTCTCCCACTGTGTAGGCTCTCTTTTCACATCATCTATTGTTATCCATTGCTGAGAAAAAGCTTTTTAGTTTGAGTCCATCCCATTTATTGATTCTTGCTTTGATTTCTTGTGCTTTGGGAGTCTTGTTAAGGAAATCTGATCCTAAGCCAACATGATGAAGATTCGGGCCTATTATGTCTTCTATTTGGTGCAGGGTCTCTGATCTAATTCCTAAGTCCTTGATCCATTTTGAGTTGAGTTTTGTGCAGGGTGAGAGATGGAGGTTTAATTTCATTTTATTACATATGGATTTCCAGTTTTGCCAGCACCATAGTACCATGCCATTTTTGTTACTATTTCTCTGTAGTACAGTTGAAGGTCTGGTATTGTGATACCTCCTGCCTCACTCTTTCTGCTCAGGATTGTTTTGGCTATTTGAGGTTTCTTATTCTTCCAGATGAAGTTCACGATTGTCTTCTCTATTTCTGTGAGGAATGTCATTGGGATTTTAATTGGAATTGCATTGAATCTGTATAGTGCCTTTGGTAGAATGGCCATTTTGACAATATTAATTCTGCCTATCCAAGAACATGGGAGATCTTTACATCTACTAATGATATCTTCAATTGCTTTCTTTAGTGTTCTGTAATTTTCATTGTAGAGGTCTTTCACCTCTTTAGGGAGATATTATTTTATTTATATTTTATTTTTTGAGGCTATTGTGAATGGAGTGGTTTTCCTAATTTCTCATTCATCATTTATGAAAAGAAATGCATTAGATTTATGCATATTGATTTTATATCCTGCTACTTTGTTGAATTCATTTATTAGTTCTACAAGTTTTCTAGTGGAGTTTTTTGGATCCTCTATATATAGAATCATGTCATCAGGAAATAGTGACAGCTTGAGTCTTCTTTTCCTATTCATATCCCTTTAATTTCTTAGGTCTGTCTAATTGCTCTGGCTAGAGTTTCAAGGACAATGTTAAGTAGAAATGGTGAAAGAGGGCATCCCCACCTTGTTCCAGTTTTAGAGGGAATGCTTTCAGTTTTTCTCCATTTAGAATGATGTTGGCCATGGGCTTAGCATAGAAAGCCTTTACAATGTTGCGGTATGTTCTAACTATCCCTATTTTTACGAACGTTTTAAACATGAAGGGGTGCTGTATTGTATCAAATGCTTTCTCAGCATCTATTGAAATAATCATATGATTCTTAACTTTAAGTGTATTGCTGTGATGAATTACACCAGAGATGCAGGGCCCAGAGTGGGGTCTTGTCATTCTCTGGGTCCTGGCTGACAATAGAGGGCAAGAGCCAAAATATTTCCTAATTTTTCTTTGCCCTTTTACAATCTTGACTTTGGCCTCCATGTTTTTGGTTTTAAACACTCAACAGGCCAGTTTCAAGACTCTTAAAGTGGGAGTAACAGGTTATTACTTCAGTATCTTTAATTTTACAGTAACTCCTATCATTTAATTGGTATTAGTCCTAGAAGTCAGCATTATATACTATCTCTCTTATAGGTGATGACTTCATTATCACAAATTAACTCAAGTTGTTCTACTAGAGGCAGTACCTCTGCAAAACACTAACAGGCAACAGTTATAAAGTTTACAAGGAGATCTTTCCGTCTTCTCAGATTCTCTTTAATTTCTTACTTTAGTGTTCTATAATTCTCATTGTAGAGGTCTTTCACTTCTTTTATTAGATTGATTCCCAAGTATTTTACTTTTTTTGAGGCTACTGTGCATGGTGTAGTTTTCCTAATTTCTCTCTCAGAGGATCACTTAGGAATAAAAATGCTTTAGATTTATGAGCATTAATTTTATATCCTGCTACTTTACTGAATTCATTTATGAGTTCGAGAAGTTTTCTGGTGGAATTAAAGAGAATCTGAGAAGATGGAAAGATCTCCCATGTTCTTGGATAGGCAGAATTAATATTGTCAAAATGACCATACTACCAAAAGCACTATACAAAGTCAATGCAGTTCCAATTAAAATCCCAATGACAGACCTTATAGAAATAGAGCAAGCAATCATGAAGTTCATTTGGAGGAATAAGAGACCCAGAATAGCTAAAGCAATCCTTAGCAAGAACAGCGAAGCAGGGGGTATCACAATACCAGACCTTCAACTATATTACAGAGCAATAGTAACAAAAACAGCATGGTATTGGCACCAAAATAGACAGGTAGATCAGTGGTACAGAATAGAGGACACAGAGACAAGTCCACATAAATACAGGTATCTCATACTTGACAAAGGAGCCAAAAACATACAATGGAGAAAAGATAGCCTCTTCAACAAATGGTGCTGGGACAACTGGAAATCCATATGCAGCAAAATTAAACTAAACCTATATCTCTCACCCTGTACAAAACTCAACACAAAATGGATCAAGTACCTAGGATCAAAGACCTTGCACCTAATAGAAGAGAAAATAGGTCCAAATCTTCATTGTGTTGGCCTAGGACCAGATTTCCTTAACATGACTCCCAAAGCACAAGAAGTAAATGCAGACATCAATGATTGGGATAGAGTCAAACTAAAAAGCTTTTTCTCGGGAAAGGAAACAATCAGCAATGTGAAGAGAGAGCCTTCAGAGAGGGAGAAAATCTTTGCCACACACACTTCAGATAGAGCATTAATCTCCAGAATCTACAAAGTACTTAAAAATCTTACACCAAGAATACTAAAAACCCAATCAATAAATGGGCCAACGAAATGAACAGACACTTTACAGAGGAAGATCTACAAACAATTAACAGATTTATGAAAAAATGTTCAACATCCCTAGTTATAAGAGAAATGCAAATCAAAACCACCTTAAGATTTCATCTTACCCCAATTAGAATGTCTTTTATTAAGAACACAGGCAACAGCAGGTGTTGGCGAGGATGTGGGGAAAAGGGTACGCTCATACATTGCTGGTGGGTTTGCAAGTTGGTGCAGCCACTCTGGAAAGCGGTGTGGAGGTTCCTTAGAAAACTTGGAATGGATCCACCATTTGACCCAGCTATCCCACTCCTTGGCTTATACCCAAAGGACTTGAAATCAGATTACTACAGTGATGCAGCCACATCAATGTTCATAGCTGCTCAGTTCATAATAGCTAGATTGTGGAACCAACCTAGATGCCCTTCAGTAGATGAATGGATAAAGAAACTATGGTATATATACATAATGGAATATTACTCAGCCATAAAGAAGAATAAAATTATGGCATTTGTAGGTAAATGGATGATGTTGGAGACTGTCATGCTATGTGAGATTAGCCAATCCCAAAAATCCAAAGGCTGAATGATCTCTCTGATAAGTGAATGATGATGCATAATGTGGGGTGGAAGGGAGGCAAGAATGGAGGAAGGATAGATTGTATAAAAAGAAAGGTAGTAATAAAGGCGGGGGGGGGGGTAAGAATAAAAACAGAAGGAGACAGACATCATTGCCCTGTGTACATGTATGAATGCACAGATGGTGTGACTCTACTTTGTGTACAACCAGAGAAACAATAACTGTACTCCATTTGTGTTCAATGAATCAAAATTAAATAAATAAAAAAAGCTTGCAAGGAAAATACAAAATGAAATTAATAGAGCAATAAAACAAATTCAATTTGTGTAATAGGTATGAGCCAAGAAAAATTATTTTTATAATCTTAAACCTTTACTTAGTTATATAACATATCCTTTGTTTATTTTGGGATCAAAGTAATTTTCATAACAAAACTCGATTTTTTGAACACAGCCTTAAATGAGCTGAAGTCTAGCCTATTTTGGAACCATTCTAACATGGAGTAAGGTGAGAAGCAGAACTTTATCTCAGGTAAAGTGGGGTTGTTGACAAATAACACAATACAATATTATATCTGAAACATGAATCAAACAAAACCCAAGACAGCTTTTAACTTTCTTTTTGTTTAAAAAGTGGCAAAATGATTCCATGTTTTACAATGTCACCATTAAGCAGATCAGGCTTTGCTTATTACTTTCCAAAAATCCATTTAAATTCCAATTTCAGTGTGAAGAGTAACACAAAACTGCATATATAGCTTATTGACAACAGGTTACTTTATCTAGCTACAAAATGTCAAATGACATGAAGAAATACTAACCAAATTTTATTTCTGTACAAGTTTAAGACTTTTGTTACAGATAATTTTAGTTTGGAGGATACCAACTTGGTAAAGTGCTCTCCCCTAAACTTTACATTTAACTAAGTTTAATTTAAAAGTACAGTTTAGAACCTAGAGTGTACGGTAACAATAATCACAAGTCTGCATAGGTTAGCAGTAGTAGCAAAATTCAATATATAGCCTTAAATCACTCATTCATTGAGAAAACAGTGTTAATGTTCAGAAGTAGACTAAGTCAAAACAAATAGATATAAGACAGGATTTCAAATGTCAGTGTGGCCCTGTCATTTGAATGTATGAAAGAGAGCACTTATTGGTTACCTTGCCAGTAAACTTTCATTTTATAAACTTTTACATAACACTTAAAAAAAACTAGGATAGATATTGTTCCCACGTATATACTTATACTGAGTCATATGTACTTAGGGTACCATCAGTATTGCTATAATCTAAAATAATAGTTGTGTATCTAATCAGTTACAAATTAATCATTTAAGAGACTTTAAAACAGGTATGAATCATAATTCCTTTAAGACTTGTTTTCCCTAAGTAATAAAACCTAACAGATACAAGAAAATCATCTTGATAGATAAGAGCTGATAAATGTTTCAGACTTTGCTTCATATCAGTACATTAAAGTTCAAATAACTTTGTGCTAATTGTAGCCAATTTAATCACAAACACAAACTTCTTGAGATTTATCTTCTGGAAACCTTCTGCAACCTACTGAGACTTTCACAACTTGCTTACATTCTTAGTTTTGTTCTTTTTCATCTTGGACTTTAGAACAAGAATATCACTTTACCATATAAAATACTTTCTAATCCAGAAACATTTCTTTTACCTTCTAATTTTCTGTACTAAAATATATTTCCATATGTCTATAAATTTCTTTAATCTTTTCTATTTTCAACCTGTTTCTTAAATTCATATTCTCTAACTATCCTTATAAATGCTATCTGTGCATGTTATTTACACAACAGATTTCAGCCCAGGAGAGGGCTGGACAATCTGCCATATACAAAAACTGTGCCTTAATCTTTTTTTCCCAAGTTGCATTCTAGGGGTTGGAGCATAGGATACTTTGGAATCTGTCCTGTCTTCTTTATTATTATCACAATGCCATCAAATTTAAGTGAGTTCCCCACTGTCAATTATACCCATAGTTTCCTTTTGGGTTTTTTCTTACATTAGGCATACTGATATTCAATGGAGGAGGCCCTTTCCATCCTTTTCTTTAGGCTTCCTTGAAGATTCCTTAACAGAGGCTGCCAACAAAACATGTGCTGGTCTTAGTTGTTTTTTTTTTCTTTTCTTTTCTGGGTCTAGTTATTTATTCTGCCAGTCTCCCCAGGCATTTAGTTTGATGGGATACTCTTATAGCAAGAATTGCTTTGCTACAATGATTAATATCCAATGGCCAAATGGAGTGTCCTGTCAGATCTTAAAAGGGGAAAATATTCCTGTCCCCAGGTCATAAACTGACAATGCTAGAACCTACTGCCACATTCTTTGTGGCCCACAGGCTTCACACTCCAGGTGCAAAAGAAAAGGTCAGGTTCTCTTTGGTCATTTTTTTCTACAACTCAGGAAGCTTTGCTGGGTTTTATTTTCCCCAGTTTATGGCTAGTGTTCTTGACCCACAGTGATCTGATCTGTGGCTGCCTGGGGCCAGTCTAAGAAATAATGCTGGAAGTGCCAGCACTGGGATTAAAAGACTGAAATATTAGACACACTTTCTCCTGGAGTCCTGCTATCCTTGAACGCCAAAGGCAGTGTCTTTTGGCACCTTCAAATTAGTTCCTGACTGCTCAGATCCCTTTTTAGGTATTGGCATAAATGCCTATACATACACAATCTCTCTCTTATACTTTACCCTTGACAGAACACCATCAACTTCTAGATTGTATAATAATCCAGAATAGGAGAAAATCTCTGTCAGAAGCACCATGGATGTCAACATGTAGCCTTTATATTCATGAAACAAGACCTAAAAGAAAAAGAAATTGACAGTGAGCTACTGAGCTGAAGAGGACTGCAACTTATGCAAACCCCACCTGCCAGCAGAAGCAGTGAATCAAAATTTCACTTTCACCAATGGGACTGGATCTTGGGTGAGGCAATGGGAACATTCAGGGACACTAAAAGTCCACAGGGTAGAAACTCTCCTGCCCCAGATCCATATTGTTAGATGGGTAGACACATGAACAACATCAAAAAGCAAGGGAATAAATTGCCCCTATAAACCAAGATGCACCAATAATAAGAGTCCACTGACACCACAGTGGAAGAAATTTCAGAGAAGTAGTTTAGAATGCATAGAGTTAAACTGATCTGTGAAGTAAAAGACAGTATAAGGAGTGAAAACAAAAAACACAGGAAGTGAAAGATCACTTCAATAAAGAAGCAGAGATTTTGAAAGGGAAAAAAATCAGCAGAAATACTCAAAATGAAGGAACCCATAAACTGAATTAAAATTTAAATGGAAAGCATCACCAAAAGACTAGACCACTTGGAAGATAGAACCACAGTCAATGAAGACCAAATATATAATCTTGACAATAGAGTTGATCATGGAAAGAAGATGTTAAGAAACCATGAACAGAACTTCCAATAAATATGGATAACATGAAAGACCAAATTTAAGATTTATTGGGATAGAGGAAGACACAGAGATACAAACCAAAGGAATGCACAATCTTTTCAATGAAATAATATCAGAAAATTTCCCAAACCTGAAGAATTAAATGAAAAATCAGATAAAAGAGGCTTACAGGATACCAAATGTACCAAAGTAGAGCAGACCCACACCAAGGCACATTATAATGAAAATGTCTAGCATACAGAATATGAATAGAATTTTAAAGGCTGCAAGAGAAAAATATCAGATCATGTATAGGGGAAAACCAATTTGGATCTCATTTGATTTCTCAACCCAGACCCTTAAAACTAGGAGGTCCTGGAATAACATATACCAAACTCTGAAATTAAAAGGGATGCCAACCAAGAATCCTATATCCAACAAAATTAAGCTTCAGATTTGAAGATGAAATAAAACCTTCAATGATAAAAGAATTTAATAACCAGAAAGCCTGCACTACAGAGCATTCCAGCAAACTATTGCACGAGGAGGAAATGAAAAAGAACAGTGAAAATAAGCAAAGGAAAGAACTACACTACAGGAAAAGCCAATCAAAGGAAAAACAAAGTCAAATTGAAAACCAAATATAAACCAAAATCACTGGGAAAACAAATCATATCTCAATAGTAACCCTGGATGTTAATGATATAAACTCATCAATAAAAAGACATAGGCTGGCAGATAGGATTTTTAAAAAGACCTAACAATCTGCTGCCTTCAATAGACTCATCTCATAGGAAAAGACATCCACAGACTGAAGGTGAGAGGATGGGAAAAAACACGTCACTCACATGGATCTCATAAATAAGCAGGGGTTTCTATCCGTATATCACATAAAGTAAACTTCAAACCAAAGTTAATCAGAAGGGATCAAGAAGGACTTTCATACTGCTTAAAGGAATTAAACAAAAACAAAGCACAGCAATTGTAAATATTTATGCCCCAGTGGAGCATCTATGTACATCAAACAAACCCTTCTCAACTTCAAGAATCAAATAGACCACAACACAATAATACTGTGTGACTTTAACACACCTCTTGCACTATTGGATAGATCCTCCAAACAAAAACTAAACAAAGATACTATAGAACTAAATAAGACAATCAATACTTTAGACTTGACAGACCTATATAGAATACTTCATCCATCAATGATCAAATACATTTTCTTCTCAGCAGCACAAAGATCCTTCTTTAAAATAAACAATATTGTATGCTACAAAGCAACTTTTAGCAAATACAAAAATTAGACAATACCCTCATTCTATCAGATGATAATGGAATAAAGTTAGAAATCAATGATAAAATAAAAAATAGAAACTACTCAAACTCCTGGAGACTAAATAATATGCTATTGAATGATGGATGGATAGCAGAAAAAAAATCAGGAATGAAATAAAAGTATTTAGAGATAAATGAGAATAGTGATAAAACATATCAAACTCTCTAGGATGCAACAAAGGCAGTGCTAAGAGTAAAGTTAATTGCCTTGAGCTAATTCATTAAAAGAATAAAAAGTCAAAAATAAATGACATAACATGACATTTCAAGGCCCTACAAAAGAAGAACAAATCAATGCCAAAGGCAGTGGAAGACAGGAAATAAATAAAATAAGAGCTGAAATCCATGAAATTGAAACACAAGAAATAGTACAAAAAATTGACAAAATAAAAAGTTAGTTCTTTGAAAAATAAATAAAATTGACAAATCCTTAGCCATGCTAATGAAGAGGAGAGAGAAAACTCAAATTGCTAAAATTCACAATAAAAATAAAATATTATGATGGATAATCCTGAAATAAAGATAATCAAAATTATTTTGGAAATTTACACTGCAATAAAATAGAAAATCTTGAAGACATCAACAAATTTCAACACACATGTGACCTACACAAACTAAATCAGGAGAAATAACACAATTTAAACAGATCAGTTTCAAGCAATTAAATAGAAGATGCCATCAAAAGCCTACCAACCAAGAAAAGCCCAGGACCATATGGATTCTCAGCCCAGTTCTATAAGACCTTCAAAGAAGAACTAATACCAATACTCCTTAAAGTATTCCATCAAATAGAAAGGGAGGGGGAACCCTTCCAAACTCATTCTATGGAGCTAGCATCACCCTGATACCAAAACCAGACAAAGGCACATCAAGGACAGAAAACTGTAGACCAATATCCCTGACGAACATAGATGCAAAAATTCTCAAAAAAATTCTGGCTAATCATATACAAAAACATATTAAAAAGATAGTGCACCATGATCAAATGGGGTTCATCCCAGGGATCCAAGGTTGGCTCAATTTCCTTGATATGGAAATCAATAAATGTAATTCATCAATAGACTTAAAGACAAGAATCACATGATCATCTCAGTAGATGAAGAAAAACATTTGAGAAAATGCAGCACCCCTTCATGTTCAAAATACTAGAAAAACTAGGGATGGTAGAAACATATCTCAACATTTTAAAACCTATGTATGCTAAGTTCAAGGCTAACATGGTTCTAAATGGACAAAAATTGAAATTATTCCCTCTAAGAACTGGAGCAAGATAAGGATGCCCTCTTTTACCAATTTTATTCAACATCATCCTTGAAACTCTAGCCAGAGCAATTAGAAGAAATAAATTAAAGGAATACTAATAATAAAGGAAGAACTAAAACTATCATTATTTGCTGATGACATGATTCCATATTTAGAAGATCCAAAAAATTCCACCAGAAAACTTATAGAACTAATAAATGAATTCAGCAAAGTAGCAAGGTATAAAATTAACACTCATAAATCAAATGCATTTCTATTCATCAGTAGTGAATCCTCTAAAAAGAGAAATTAGGAAAACTACCCCATTTACAATAGCTTCAAAAAAATAAATTAGTTGGGAATCAATCTAAGAGGTGAAAGACCTCTACAATGAAAACTACAGAACACTTTAGAAAAAAATTGAAGAACACCTTAGAAGATGGAAAAATCTCCAATGTTCTTGGATATGCAGAATTATCATGTCAAAATGTCCATACTACAAGAGTATTCATACATAATGCAGTTTCTATTAAAATCACAATGACAATCTTTACAGAAATAGAAAAAGCAATCATGAAATTCATTTGGAACAAATAAGAGACCCAGAATAGCCAAAGTAATCCTTACTAAAAAAGGTTAGGCAGAAGACATCACAATACCAGATCTTAAATTATACTTCAGAGCCACAGTAACAAAAACAGCATGGTATTGGCACCAAAACAGATAGATACATAGACCAATGCTACATAGTAGAAGACATAGAGACAAACCCAGATAAATACAGCTATCTCATCCTAGACAAAGGTGCCAAAAACATGCGTTGGAAAAAAGAGTCTCTTCAACAAAGGGTTCTGGGAAAACTGGAAATTTATCTGCAGTAAAATGAAATTAAACCCCTATCTCTCACCCTGCACAGAACTAAAACAAGATCAAGGACTTGGGCACTAGAACAGAGACCCTGTGCCTAATAGAAGAAAAAATAGGCCCAAGTCTCCATCATTTCCACTTAGGAACCAAATTCCTCAACAAACTCCAAAAGCGCAAGAAGTGAAATTGAGAATCAATAAATGGGATGTAATCAAACTAAAAAGCTTCTTCAAAGCAAAGGAAAGAATCAATAATGTGAAGAGAGAGCCCACAGAATGGAAGAAATCTTTGCCACCTGCACCTCAGATAGAGCATTAATCTCCAAGATATATAGATCTCAAAAAAACTAACACCAATAAAACAAATAACCTAATCAATAATTGGGCAAAGGAACTGAACAGACACTTCACAGTAGAAAAAATGCAATTGATCAAAAAAATCTGAAAAAATGTTCAACATCTCTAGCAATTAGAGAAATGCAAATCAAAAGTACTCTAAAATTTCATCTCTCTCCAGTCAGAATGGCAGTTATCAAGAATACAAGCAACAAGAAATGACATTGAGAATGTGGGGAAAAAGGTATACTCATACTTTGCTGGTGAGACTCCCAATTAGTGTAACCTTTATGGAAAGTCTTATGGAGATTCTCAGAAAACTTGGACCCCACTCCTCTTTTTTTACCCAAAGGACTTAAAATCAGCATACTACAGTGACACAAGCCACATCCATGTTTATAGCAGCTCAATTCACACTAGCTAAACTATGGAACCAACCTAGGTACCCTTCAACAGATGAATGGATAAAGAAAATGTCGTCTATATGCACAATAGAATATTACTAAGCCTTAAAGAATGAAATTATGGCATTTTCAGGTAACTGGATGGAGACTGAAGACTGTCATGCTAAGTGAAATAAGCCAATCCCAAAGAACCAAAGGCTGAATGTGACTCTGACATGGGCTCTCACATATGGATGCTAATTTACAGTAAGAATGAGGTGGGAATCCCTTGGAAAGAAAAGAGTTACTTTGGATTAGACAGAGGGGAGTGAAAGGAGGGGAGGGGGTATGTGGGTAGCAAGGATGGTAGAATGAACCAGACTTAATTATCCTATGTGACTATATGATTACATGGCTAGTATAAGTCTATATCATGTATAACCAGGGGAGTGAGAAGTTACACACTATTTAGGTATGATGTTTCAAAATGCATTCTACTGTCATGCATGACTAATTAGAACAAATAAATAAAACTAGCTGATTATAAGAAGGAAAAAATAAAGAATTAATAAATCTGGGGGGTCCTGAAGATACATTACAAAAGAGAGAGAGAGAGAGGGAGGGAGGGAGGGAGGGAGACAGAGAGAGAGAGAGAGAGAGAGAGAGAGAGAGAAATAATCCATAATAACCATTCAAATGGTTGTTTGATTGTGTTAAAGTAAACCATTTTTCTTTTAGACAGGCTTATACGTATAGGTGGCCCATTCAGTCAAGATCTCTCTGCTCAATGACTACTGGTAAGATCAATGCAGCATAGCCCATGACTTAAAGGGCCAGTAATATACAAAAATATAGACAGACAAGAGAGAATCATCAAAACCATGGCTGACAAATGGGAACCTTTTTTGTCAGAGTTGCATGTACTAATTTCTTCCATTTACTTTACCTTTGGCAGACCAACTCTAACTGTAAGAATGTATAATAATCCAGAATGCTATTCAACAGCCAGATCATTACAGTAAAACATTATCTCAGATAGGCTTACACCTATAGGTGACCCTTTCTTCAACTTACTTTATCTTTGACAGACCAACTCCAATTGCAAGAGTATACAATAAGGAAACACACAGAGGGATAACCAGAGAGGCGCCTCAAAACCATGGCCAACAGATGAGACTCTTTAAATTGATCAGTCAAGATTATTCCCAAGAGAGTACCTATAGGATCAATGCATTATTGGCCATGTCTTAATAGGGCCAGGAACAGATACAAACAAAACAAAAACACAATCAGAGGGAATTTCCAAATCCAAGGCCAACAAGCAGATGAGAACCTAGAACAGACCAAAAGGGCGTAAATATTTCTAGGTTCTTGAGTCCCACTTAACCATGACTCCTACCATCCGTGGTGCCACAGATGCACCCATAAGGAGGGACCAGATGTTCCCACAAAGAGGAACCAGGTGTGTGGTATTAATGGTCTGGTATGCACACCCTGGGACTTACCACTTGGCCAAAGTTGTCATGACTTTTCTGAGTTCAGTTTCTTTTATCTCAAAGTGGACCATGATGGAGCAGTGTGTACTATTCAGGGAGGGAAGGTGGTAGTTCCCCAAAGCAAAAGGAAGGTTGGCAGGTACTGGGATGTTCCCCTGTCCCTCCCTTTATTCATAGGAATTTCTTCTCTGGTTCTACTGGAGGCAAACTCATCTGTCTCCCAACTCTCCAGCAGTTGGCTCTCAACAATTTCACCAATCACCTTGTACCTCAGTATGGAAGTGGGGTTTCTTGGAGAACCACGCCTGCCCAAAAAAGTTGGAGCTGGGGCTGCTGTCAGGTCTCACCAGAGGTACCAAATTTGTTACTGAAAGTTTGGTCCTCATCCCTGATGCTAATCCAATAATAAGGACACAGTTTTGAGAAAAAGAAATTTTATTAATTTGCTAGCAAAGGAGAAACACAGGGGTCTCCTGTCTCAGAGGCTGGGGGAAAAATTATTATAAGCAATTTAAAAACTCAGAAACAATAAACTAAATTATGCGATGAAAGTGATTAAATAAAAGTGAAAACTTTGCCATGAAAAAATTATACTATAAATAAAATGTAAAGACAAACTCGGGGAAATACTTGTAACTTCCTTGTCAGATAAGTGCATGTCTTTACTAAATCATTATTCAAAGGATCAATACCCCATAGAAAAGTGAGAAAAGACTGAATAAAAATTCACAGATGCTAAATGCAGATAGTAAATTGTTAATAACTTAAAAAACAATTGAAATTAAATTGTATTTGTTTATTTTCTTCTGTATAAAAATGTTAAACATTTTGAAAAATGAGAGTATTGCTTTAGGATATGGTTACTCTCATTTTGTTTTCTGGGGTTCAAATATTAGTATCTTTCAAAAATACATTTATTGAAGAATATTGCATACAATGAAAAGTATTCAAAACCTAAATGAAGCAAACATCTGTGTAACTCTTACACGGTCAGAAAATTCAACATTACCAGTGTTTCCAAAGTCAATGTTGTGACAGCTTCTACTTATCTCCTGCCTACTCTCTCTTCTCTGGGTGACTACTAGTCTGATTTCTAAGACTAAAAATTAATTTTACCAATCTTTGAACTTTATATAAGTGGAGTCATTCTTTTAGGGCTGTCTTTTTTTCATTCAATATAGTGTTTATGAGGTTTATCTTTGTAATTACAAGTAAATGCAGATTATAAATGTATATCATTGGATAAAATTTCATTGAATGAATATATACAATTTACTAATTTACTATACTAGTCTTGATATTCAAGCTATTTATAGTATTGGGTCACTATGTATATGATACTGTGGACATTCTTATATGTTGTTTTTGTGTATATATAAAAGTATTTCTGCCAATTTATACCTAGGAATAGAAATGCACATTCATAAGTAATGTTAGTAGATAATCTACCAGCAATGTATAATGGTTCAAGTTACTCTGCAATATTGTCAACACTTGATAATATCAGTCTTCCTAACTTTAGTCTTTCTGGTATGTGTTGAACTTTAGTTTTCGTTTTCCTTATGACTAATGAAATCTAGTACTTTTTCATATGTTCATTAACCTGTTTGGGATAATATCTGTGTGTGTGTGTGTGTGTGTGTGTGTGTCTTTTTTTTTTTTTTGTACTGAGGATTGAACCCAGGGGTGCTTAATCATTGAGCCACATCCCCAGCCCCCTATCCTTTTTTTTTTTTTTTGAAACAGGGTCTCCTAACTTGCTTAGGGCCTTGCTAAATAGCTGAGGTTGGCTTTGAACTTGAGATCCCCTGCTCCAGCCTCCTGAGCTGCTGGGATTATAGGCAGGCACTACTGCACCTGGCATTTTGTTTTAATTCCATATGTTCTTCATATATTTACATGTGAGCCCATTGTCATGAAGATGTTGAGCACAGTTTTTCCCACTCTGTGGTTTCTTTTCTATTCTTTTAATGATATCTTTACACAAATATTTTCTTTCTTTTAATAGAACACAGTATCAGTATCTTTCTGAAGCTCCATGCTTTTTGTATCCTGTTTGTGAAATCAATTCCTGCTCCAGATCATGAAAATCATCTCACTTATTTCTTCTTAGAGCTGAGCTGTTCAATAAAATAAAAATAAATAAATAAAACTGAAAGTTCTTTTTTATACGAACTATATTGTTAAGGGCTCAGGAACCACAGCTAGAAGACTTTTCCAAAGTTCTACCAGTCAAATATATTCTAGAAATGTTCAAATATGTTTGCCTTTTGTAGCCCTAAAATATTATTATGCCCAATTAAGAGGTTGATTAAGAATGACATTTTAGATGACCAAAACAATCTCATGAATCTTTATGAAAAAAAATCCAAACTTTATCTTATGCTTGATTAATACAAATAAATAATTGCAACAGGAAGGACTCTTCTTAAAAGCACTGATGAAAACCATTTGCACTTGGATCTAGGTTAATTTATTGTGAGAAGTAATGATGTTCCTAACAGCAATAGGAGAGTGGGAAGGGTGTGGGAGGAAATATGAGAATGTTAATTTTCTCATCCTTAGTAGGAAGACAATCAATGTTCCCTCAAATAAATACAAGTGGAAAATTTTGGTGTTCATGTCCTTCATCATTTGTCTATTGTGAATTCTTTGCGCCTTAGGAGGAGTATTTTAGGATATATTTCTGTTGTGAGGAAACATTGATTATAAGTTTGTCAGTTTTTTCAGTTATGTTTATTTCTTTTTCTTGTATTAGATTTAAATAAAAATGAATTTAATAATTGAGTAATTGTGTATAATTGAGTAAATGTGCATGACCCCTCAAAATTGATTGTAACAGATACCTGTTTTCCTTTCTTTGATCCTTGTCTTTTTTCCTTTTCCCTTCTGCTGTTTCCTGTATTTCCTCTCCTTCCCCAATTCTTGGCAATCCACAATGCTTCTAAAAGCAGCTCTCAAAAGAATTTTCTGCCAGTTGTTGGAATAAAATTCTACCAATGATCCTGATCAAGAGGCATAAAAACAGAAATTTTCTCTACCTCCTGCAATCAGGTTTTGCACTAGAGGTTAAAATGAAAATTGAAAAAGTGCAACCCAGGCCAGAAATGAAGGACATACAAGCATCTCTTTTTCTTGCCTTGTAAAACTCTGATCCTGCTTTAGTTTGGGGACTACCTAGTTGACAATTTGTCTTGATGGACACCAACTAATTTGAATCAATTACATTGTTTTTTCCTTGATATTCCATCAAAAATAATTTATGCCCTCATTTGCATATATGCACAGAGAGAAATAGATATTTATTGATTTCTTTTTCTAAGTAGCTAAATTTTGGGTGAATTTGGTATTTTTCTGCATTTTTGAAATTTCTTTTTAATGATCATAAATCACTAAAAGTAGGAGTAATTTGAAAACTAAGACAAGGATTTAAACCGATATGTATTTAAATCTATATATCTGATATTGAACAAAATAGCAATATATTGCTAAGTAAAAAATATAATTTAAAGTATAGTGAGAAAAGTAGGATTCTATTTAACAAAAGAAAGAATTATTATCTGCATGCAGCTGAATTTGCACATGTGTATGAAAACTCTGAAAATTGAATGCTAGCTAACAGAAAATTGAAAGTTCTAAATGATCCACGAAAGCAAATAGTCTGTACAAAGGTTAAAAATCCAGGTATGCATGTTGATGAGAAACAAATTACAAATGATTTTTACTAGGAAAAACACAAAATATATGATTCTTTGGTTTTAATGAAAAGTGTCAGTTTATAGAACTGTTGCACACAATTTCCCTGATGCGTATTGCCCAGAATCAAGGGTTTTGTTTACACAGAAAACAAGGAAGGGGTATGCAACTTTGTCTGTAAAAATCTCACATGCATGGGAGGAAATGCCTACTTTTATTTTTGTTGCTAAACTAGCCCAGAAGCAGGTGCGGTGCCATCTCATCTCCAGTTTACATGAGGAATAGTCTGGGGCTCAGATTTAATGTTCAGTGTTATTTGCTATTAAAAGGAAATAGAATTGGAGTACGTATACTATAGAGATAAATGCATACCCATGTCTAATAGTAGCACATCTCAAAATAGCCAAGTTAAGGAACCAGTTTAGGTATCATCAACAGAGAAAAAGATAAAAAATGTGGTGTATATATACATGATGGAGTTTTCTTCAACCATAAAGAAAAATGAAATTATGTCATTTCCAGGAAAATAGATGGATCTGGAATGCATCAGGTTAAGTGAAGTAAATCCAACTCAACAAGTCAAGGGTTGTATGTTATGCACATGCAAGCTAGACAGAAAATCTGGTGGGTGGGATTGATTGCATGAAAACAGAAGGGAGACTAGTATGGTATAGGAAGGGGATCAGGAGGAGAGAGGAGGGGAGGAAAGAGTAGGTACTGCGGAATCAAACTAAGCAAGTTATTTATGTACATGTACAAATACCTCACGGTGAATAGCACTGATATGCATAATTATTATGAAACCATATTTTTGAAAAAAGGAAATAAGAGATCCTTGGGGAGTGACTGACTGTATGTCTGTGGCTTGAAAAAGGTCACCTTGACAGTAAGACCACTTGCTTTTGCCATAACACAAGGATTCTGTCAGAAAATACCCAAGTATTGCCACACATGCACCAACTTGTGACAATTCTGTCATCACAATGCCAGAAAGCAAATGGCTTTTAATAAAATGAAGTAAAGGGTGGATTTAAAATAAAAATTAAAATTTTAAATAAGGGCTAGTATAATGGCTAAATAATAAATGGTATATGCTTATTTTTGTTAGCCAAGACATCTCTGAGATGATTTATACAGGTGAATGAGTGTTGTTCTTATGAAGCATATATTTGATTTCTCTTTTTTTGTTGTTTATAACTGCTTTATTCATATTATCCAAAAGGCAGAAGCAACCCAAATGGTCATCCAACTAGGGAATGAATGAACAAGATGCTGTATATTCATACAGTGGAATATTATTTGGCAAGAGAAAGGAATGAAATACTAATACAAGCTATATCAGAAATGAACCTCAGAATTATCATACTAACAGAAAGAATCCAGCCATGAGGATCACTAACAGAGTATGTGGGAATGAAGGGGGCTAAGGGATTGTAAGCAAGCAGAATGTTTCTGGAAAAAGAAAGAAATTCATTAAGATTAGAAAGGACTGAAGGAAAGTCAGAAAGGGCGTTCCAGGGAGTATATCAAGGTGATACAACAGTAGGAGGACCCAAGGAGAAAGAAAGCTCCATAAATTAGATTCTCATCTCTTGAGTCAGAAAACCCTAAGTCCTGTAGAAATTATAATATAACATTTCCACGATTGTTAACAAATTATTGAAAATCATGCATAAAGTTGAGATGATAATGAGTTTTGTAATACAGGTCAGGGAGCCAAAAAACAAAACTGTTTTTCTTGGCCATGTTATGTTTGAAGTATAATCTTGAAAAATTCCATTTACAAATGAGGGTTGATAGTAAAAAGAGGACTCTAAGAGTCCTTATCTAGCTTTGAAAGGTCCTAGAAGACACAACTAGATGGCATTCCATGACCAAAGATCAGTTAATTAATGCTCTAGAACACATAATCTTGGTAGATTTGAGTGACAAGGTATTTTATTTGAGTCTGCCCAAATTATTGTAACTCTAGGGAGGTTATAAAATAAGTATAGAAAAATGAACAATTCTAAAGCATAGTATCAATACTTTTGTTTAAGGGTAACTAAACAATTTAAAAACAAACTTTGAAATCATGCTGATACCTGTGAATGAACTCTGTTTTTAGGGTGATTGAATCAACTAAAAGAGGTTGATATATTAGACTTGATTTTATTTGAATGCTTTAGGGAACATAGATAATTGCATTTTGAACCAAGGTTTAAATATTTAAGACAATTCATAAAATGTATAAATATTTATGCATTTTTTGATGTTTAACTGTTTAGAATACTGTGTAAGTAGATTTATAGATTTTAATAAACTGAATATTAAATAGAGAACCACGAATAGAAATATATATTCATGTTCAGGTTTCATAAAACAAAAGCTTCCTTTTTTTTTTTATCAAAGATATAAAGAATAGTACAGGGAGTCTCCTTGTAGAGATGGGACTGTTGTGTATCACTATAAAGAGACTCTTCAATAACCAAAAACTTAAATCCCACATGAATGTTAAAAGTAACAAATATTAATGAAGTTGGATTAGCAGAATCAACAAGATTGACCTCATATGCCATGTACCACATTCACTGGACAGCATTCAATCTGGAAAAAGGGACACTGACAAACTAACACAAGTTCTACACATGGAATAAAATTTCATAGTGCTATACTTCCCCCAAATATACATAAGTAAACAATTTTCAAACAGAGAATGTAATGGTAAATGAAAAGCCAAGCACAAAGGGTCAAATACCACATGTTCTCATTTACATATGGAAGGTAAAGTTGATCTCAAAGAAATGGAGAATGGAATAGTGATAGAGCCCAGGTTGGGTAAGGAGGGAAGGAGAAATGAATAAAGAGTAGCTAATGGGTCTGGGGTACAGTTGGATAGAAGGAATGACTTCTAATATTCTATAGCAGGATAACTATTGTTGACAACAACTAACTGAATATTTTAAAATAGCTAATAGAGAATTTTGAACGTTACCAACACAAAGAAATGTTATATGGCTGAGGTGGTAGATGTGCCAATTACCCTAATGTCTGATCATCACACATTATTTGCATATATTGAAGTGTTACACTGAATCTCATACATGTGTACAAGTATTATGTGTTAACTTCAAAATATAATTTAAAAAATTAGAGAGAGAGAGAGTGAGAGAGAGAGTGAGAGAAGTTAACAACTGAGGAAATCCAAATAAAATCTCTACCTAACTTAATCTTATGGTACCAATAGGCTAAGGTCCTGGTTTTGACACCTTCTCTGGTTGTGCAGAGTACTGCCATTGGGGCAAGCTGGATGAAGGGTACATGGGAACTCTGAACTATTTTTGAAATCTTATGCATCAAGTTATGTCAACATAAAGATGTTATAAAAGTCTCTGCAGATATTTATTGCCTGAGGAACAGGTGTGGCCTGTTCTAGAGGAGCAGGCAGGGGAGTCTAATGAAATCTGTGTGAACTTACCAGTGTCCCTTTGCCTCATTTCTATGCTCTGCCTATGAACTCAATGCAGGACATGTGAACTAATCCTTACTGAGTCTACTAATTCATCTTTTATTTTTATTGTGGTTAATGCTGCTTAGTGCAATAGGAAACAATCATAAGCACAAGTATTACAAAAACAGTCATCTATCTTTACATATAGGAATTCTGCTCTCTGGGTGGTGTCTCCTTAAAAATTAACCTGTAGATATCCTCCTAGATCTTGTCTTCACTAAAGCTCTTTGTGCTACTTTCTCCTTCAAGACCACCCACTTGCCTCTCCTTACATTTAGTGAAGATGTGAGTCTTACAAATGTCTCAAGGACCTAAAATGTACCTACTGTTGACAATTCTGTTGTCATCTCTCCCTCTTCGCTGTTCCTTGAACACACCCAGCATACTCCTGCCTGAAGGACTTCGCATTGCTGCCCCATTTGACCCCAGCAGTCAAACACAAGCAGCAATGACCTCATTTGTGACTCTCTCTCTCATCAACAGATATTATTTTCTATGTCTATTTAGTTAGTGTTGTCCTTTCCACAGAGTCTAGCACATAATTGGTGCTTGATAAATATTTTTGAATGAATGAATAAATGAATGAAAACTCTTGTTAATGGTACTTATTCAGGGAAGTATGATTAAGGAGGATAAGCCTTTCATTCTATTTCTTGTACTCAAGGGCAATTTGGTATTCTTATACCAAATATAAGCATATTTTGCAGTCAAGTTTAAAAAAATACATGCATGTACATTTTTATAGTTGGAACAGATAACTACAAAGATGATATCCAGCAACAGCACTGTTCTAGTTTGGATCTGGAATGTTCCCAAAGGTTCATGTTTTGAAGGCTTGGTCCCTAATGCAGTAATAGTCAGAGGTGGGGCTTTTGGAAGGTGATTGGAACATGAGTGCTCTGACCTTAGGATTAATTCACTGATGGGTTAATTCACTGTGGTTAAATTCACTGATGGGTTCACAATTCAATGGACTATTGGGAGGGTATAGAAACTATAGAAGGTGTGGCTTATTGGAAAAAATAGATCACTGGGGCTGTGCCCTGTATCTTGTTCCTGCCCTCTTTCTTGCTCTCTGATTCTTGGCTACCATAAGGTGAGCAAATTCCTTCACGGTACCTTTCCACCACGATGTGCTCTCTCACTAGTCCCAGAAACAATAGATCCAGCTGACAGTGGACAGAAACCTATGACACCATGAGCCCAAATATATCTTTCCTCCTCTCTGCTGATTTTCTCAGGTATTGTGTCACAGCAACAGAAAACTTACAGAGCATTCTATGATATTAGGTTTTCCAAATTAGTCTCTTAAGTTGCAAGGAAGAAAGACTAGCATAGCTTAGCTCTCAATTATAAGGTATTAAGACAGTCAATGGATTACATTTTTCATATATGAATTAATTCAAAAGCATAAGTCAGTGTCAGTGTGCAAGAGTCTTCTCTTATATTTCAGATCTGGAATATCCCCCAAAAGATAATGTGTTGAAAGCATGGTCCCCAAGGCAAGGCAGCAAGTTTTGGCAGTGGTGCTTTAGTCAAGGATTAGATCATGAGGACTTGATTTCATCAGTGGATTAATCTAGCTGGATGTACTACTGGGAAGTAGGATCTAGTTGGAGGAAGTAGGTCACTAGGGGTTTGCCCTGGAGAGGTATGTTTTCTCCCTGTCCCTTCTTTCTCTGCTGCCTGGTGGCCAAGAGCTGAGACGCTTTCCCCTGCTATGCCCACCATAATGTTTCTGCCTTGGAGTAAGCTGACCATGGACTAAATCCTACATGTCCCTGAATTTTCTTTCTTGCTCCAACGGTAACTTCGAATGATTTGATTTTTTTTTGCCATAAGGTGGGCAGATGAGGGCTCAAAAAGAGTAATTATTAAATTTTTGCTGTGCCTTTCCCTTTTCCAAAAGTATAGAAACAGCCTTCAAAGATACAGCAACTTTGTCAAGACAAGATGAAAGCAGAAGACAAAAGACCAGAGGGACATGAACATAAAATAGTACCAGAATTGAGAATTAAACAAATCTCTTTCTCAAAAACCTCTGCTCTTGCAAATAAGTTGCAAACATTGGCTGTAACCTTTCTCAAATTCAATATAGAAAGGAAAACTGAATTAATCACACTGTTTTCATTATTTCTAGCATAAGCTAAATCAAATCTGTTACTCTGTCATTTCACACCTATTCCCAATAGAAAAGCAGAAAGAAAATTTTCTCTGAAAGTCTCTGTGAAGATATTTTTCTTCATCTCATTTTTGTAGTGAGTTTAATTTCATTTCTGGTGATACAAAGAAATATCATAATTCCAAGATGCAATTAGGTTAAGACAATTCTATTATGATGGGGTGATGTTTGTGTGGAGTAGGGGTTGGAAGTTGTGAATGAAACTTTAAAATAAATACACACACCTTTAAACTAATCACCTACATTTTCTTCTCTCAGTCTTTCCAGGATGGGATTCAGCAGACACACTTTTTCCCTTGTACAAAATTAGAATCAGCCCCTAAGACTAACAGAACTGGGGAGACTGATAGTTGAAAGCCCCTAAGTAGCATTTATTTCTGCCTTGCTGGTCAGACATATTTTGGGCATATGAGTCAGCACAGTCTGAGCAGGGCATTTGGGATAGACTTTAACAGAATTTATGTAAAATTTTCAGAGTGACTGCAGCTGTCCTGGCTAGTTATTTAAGGCTTTGGTAAGAGCACAGCTAAGGAGCTGGGGACACTGCACTTACTTTGTGACTGGGACAGCTCTGATTAGGCAATGTTTGTGTAACTAGCTCCGACAGGCCCTTTTTGGTTTTTGGGTTTTGTATTAAGACTAAATTGCTCAGATTGGCCCAAACCCATGTGTTCTCAACTCTGAAATACCTGACAGAAATCTCAGCTTATATTCTCCCACATCAACTCAGATGGTCAGGTCTTGGAGAAGGTGGGGTTAGTGATTCATTTTGATTTATCAGTCATCAGGTAAGTGTATTCTATATGTTTGATATGTGGTTCTTATGGAAGAGATGGTAAAGATCAGGATGTACATGTGTCCTAGGGAAGTTCTCATCTGATGGCAAAGATAGATATGGGCCCAATTCTCACAGTACAAAATGCAATATGATCACCTCAGAAAAAGAACAGGGATTCAGAAGCATAGAAGAGAGTGAAGTTTTAGGAAATATTCTTACATTCTCCTTTATTGAGGGGTCTAGTTAGCAGACACTTGAATAATTTAGTAGACTCCCAAAATTTCCTACATAGATGAATGAAAAGAAGTGGCAACTCTGTAGGCGAAAGTATGATATGAAGATACAGATATGGATAGAGAAGAGATTTGATATGAGGGAACCATACACAGAAGCACAGTGAATAACAGAGTTGTCTCCATTGGGGTAAAGATAAATGGACTAGTGTGTTGTCACAACCCAGAACTTGTGAATTAAAAAAAAAGAAAGCTGTATTTTGATAGTCTAAAAATGAGTTTAAGAGCACTTACAAACCTTCAAAAAATAAATACAAATACCATTATAATGAAGAAGTTAGTTAATATAAGTAATATAGATATAATATTATCACTTAACATGCTATAATTGATACGATATGAAGTCAAGATTTTCTAATGAAGTCTTCTAAGCTTACCTTTTCACTGCCTTCTACCTTTTGTAGGCACAGCTCAACGAAGCCTAAGGATAATAAGGCACATCATCAGGGTATTGGCACACTGAAATAGGGGTAATCAAAGAGGGTTTTATGAAGAGATCATTTATGAGCTTGTGGGAATGCTTAGGGATAACCTACAAGGGATGGTGAAGCCTCTGGGGCTGTGAACATTTGGTGGCCATTACTAACCTCAGAGCTATCCCATTAAGGGGATGGAGTGATTAGAAGAGCTGTGGCTATAGTTGGGGGAAGGAAAAGGTCACCAGATGGAAGCTGTGACTTTCTGTAGAGGAACAAACCCATTGCCAACCTGTGAACGAGGAGCACATGGAGGAAATATGATTCCCCAACCCCTATCTCTTCCAAATATCCTGGGAAAATGCCTTCTCCTATAGAACAGGGAAGCCCATACTGTAATCTTTACAGGTCAGCCTCTTGAAGAACAGAACAGAGAAAATCCAGCTGACTCAGGAAAAATCAAAGCTTATTTGCTCATAGAATCTTGGGAGGTATTTAATTTATCCCACAATACCTTTAATTATCATGACATTCTAGAATGAATTCATGAATAACTCAATAGAGTTTACAGGGATGAACTGTCCTACAATTAAATAAGCTAGGTTTTTAATAATATTAAATTATCTTCAATTTGTAGGTAATTTAATCTCTATTCTCCTAAACATTCATATTCCATAAAGTCAGGACTCATTATTTTCTCAACTGCTGCTGACATATGTAAGTACAATATCAATATCAAGGATCAGGTGGTCAAAGTACCAGATGCTGTGGATGCTTCCAAAGCAGGTTACTCTTGTTAATACATTGCAAATCTTTGTGTCTTTTTCATTCAAAAATAACATTTATATATAAAAAAATCCCCAAATCCCACATTTCAAGCTCCTAGGGAGTAAAAAAGTCACCTATCTTTAATTGCAAGACAGTTTGTAAGAAAACCTCCTCCAAGAGAAACATATTCAGATGCATGCTTCTGAGGTTAGTAGAATATGCTAGATATAGGGATGATTGGTTTATGTTACAGAAATGTTTTTCTAACAGAACAAAGGAAATGGAGGAGGGTTGGTAAGCCTTTGAGGAAGCGTTACTCATTTCTGAGGCCTCTAACTAGGATACAAAGACAAAGATAGACAAGCAAAAAAAAAAAAAAAAAAATTCTCACCCTCAGATCAATGCAACCCAGTTCCTTTAAAATATGAATATATTAGGGGTGGGTGAATATTGAACTACAAAATCTCTTGTATAAGAAATATCATACAACTCTCTTAAAATAGAATCTTACTTTGAACGTTTAAGTTGCTGTGTTAACAGGACATTAACTAGCAACCATACTGCCATGCTTTCTGTGTACCCTGCACAGTCCTCATTTTGAGCTTTAGTCCTTCTCAGGCCCCATTACCAGCCCCCTCCCCATCTGGTTGCCAGGAAAGGAAAAACAGCCTCAGAACTTGTGAAATCACTGGCTTCTATTCCCTTCCATGTACCAGGACTCTACTAAAGGCATTCACCTCTCTCCCCTCCTTCATAGCATAAGCTTAATGAGTTTTGATTTTCTTAAAAATGTGGGAAGTTTACCTTTCAGAAACTTGGAGGTAGAGTCCTGCTAAATGGAGCAGAGACTAGTGATGATAAAAATACTAATGAAAACAAGACAAATTACCTCTTGTCTTTCCCAATCTCTCAATTCAGAAAAAACAAACCCAAACCCAAAATAATATCAATAAAAATTATCACACAACATTGGACTTCTCTAAACCTTCCAGTGGTGGTGAGTCATGGTGCATACATTTCTCTCCAGTTGTGAGGAGCATTATCTAGGAGACGTCATGCTAAGCCCTGGAGCTACAGAGAAAACTCAGACCTGCTCTCTGTGAGTTTACTGTCTCAGGGACAGCAACCATGCCCATAACTGCAAGAGCTGGGAAAAGTACCACAAAGGAGGAGAATATGGGAAGAGTTGAGAACCATCTGGAACTGTCTGTTGAGGAGCAGCTGAGAAGAAGGACATAATATTTGCATTATGTACAATGTCAGTGACCAATACAGATTGGCTCATCAGGCATGAGAAGGCAGCATTGCTCAAAGCAAAGGGGACAGACTAAATAGCTGTCAAGTAAGAGAGCTGAATATGTTAGTGAACAAGAAGAGGTTACTGGTTTCCATGTGGCAGACTCCGAGGCAGATTTTCATGCAGGAAACTTGTCAGGGAATGTTCAATAAAGGAATCATCTTTCTGAAGTAGGAGTGAACAGGAAGAAAAGTTAGACTGCAAGGCTAATCTCAAGAGAGCCTTAGGGAGCTCCACAGCTGAACAGACCCTGCAGAGGGATCTCAAAATTGAGGCAAGGGAGTCTAATCCTTGTAGGCACTAAAAAGTCAACCATTGAATGAGGCTGCTTTTGGAAAGGGAGCATAATCTTGGAAGAGGAATTTCCCTATGGCTGAGGGAGATTCATGGTGAAGGCCTGAGCTCCCAGCAGGCAATACTCCTGCAGGCGGGGGAATGAAGGCCTCCATGCTGCAGGAGGGGCTGTGGGCAGTGCACCATTACCTTCACTGCAGCAGCCACACTCCAGCATGCTGCACCAGGTCTGGTGTAGCAAGGGAGGATGCTGTATTAACTAAGGAACACTGGGCTACAGTGTGGCAACAAAACTCTCCAAATCATATAGCATGATAAACTCTTTTTTCTGTTTATCCTTCTTCTGTGAGTGTTAGGAACTTAATTTGTGGTCATTTAGAGATTCAGTCTTCCACAGTTGGAGTGAAAGGGAACAAGGAAGAAAAGAGAATGACGATGGCCTGGCCTGTACATTGTGCACCCAGCTTCCTCCTACTTCCTGCTAGTGAGAGCCAGTCACATGGACACAACTTAATTGTAAGAGAGAAGGGAAGTCAAGCTCAGGGATGCTCACAATGTCCAGTATAGATCAGGTCACTGGGTAGCAAACACATGTTAGTATCTAATATTGAACACAACAACTCAAGATTTTTTAACAGTTTATCAAAATGAATATTTAGCAATCATTCAGATTTGTGTTTTCTTCAGCAACCCTAAGAGTTGCTCCAAAGTTGCAGAAGTCTTCCTAAAAAGTTCATAAAGCACAACTATGAAGTATTTATTGAAATAGTAGCAAAGCTATATTTTGAAGCTATCATCAAAGCTCCCTTCCTAACTGGTTGTTTGGTATTTATGTGTGAAACAGCTGTAAAAACTAGAAGAGCAGAGAGGCAGGAGACAACCTGGGGAGGGGTTTGGAATTTCATCCACAGACTTTCAAGTCTTTCTAAAGGGTCTAAATTATTCTTGGGGCAATAAGTAGCCTCAGAATGTTTAAGCAGGATGGTAACCAGACACCTCCTATCTTTCCAGTTATTCCTATGTTTATTCATGTAAATAGGCAACACATGGTAATTATCTGGACAATCATGCAATCACCATGTGTCAGAAAATTGTGTTTTAAATCAAGATATCAGATATGCTGCTATTTATAACAATGCAATGTAATCCAAAGGAAAATTCCTAGTGCATAATCCTCTTATTGGAGCTACTTCCAGAATTAGATTTGATCAAATGTAGCCACCTCCTTTCAAGAGAGAACTTCAAAAACATCTGCCTGGCTTGAAGTCCTCCTAACTCCCTGCTTCCATCTCAACATAAAGAGCTGGGTGTGTAACCTACTTTTAGGACAGCCTTTAGGAATCTCTTATCCTACTGTAACCCAAGGACTACAAAGCTGTTCCAACAGGGACTTGATGGCAAAGGAGAGGCAAGGGTGAACCTGAGCCCTGACAGGAGGTAGGAATGACTCCTGAGTTGTGGCAGAGAAAAAGTCCTCAGGATCTGCCACTTCCTGCTGGTTAGACTTAGCTAAAAGTGAACATCTAATAGAAAACCTTTTTATAACTTCCCCCTCCTTCCTCCTGCTCTTAAAATGTTCTGACTGGGGATAGCATTTCATTGCTAAGAGTTTTATCTCTGGACTCTCTAAGAGCTGAGCTCTACCTTAGTGTTAGTCAACAGCATCATTGTGATCAGAACACCTCCCAAGTATAATTTGTGGGAGAAAAATTTACTTTGGTTCAGCCCAAAGTCAGCTGACAGCATTGCTTTGGGCAATGAGGTGAAGCAGAGCATCCTAACATCATGATGGAAGGGCATGGTGGAGGAAAACTGCTTAGTTTAGGGAAGGCAGAAACTAGAGAGGGAGGGAAGTAGGGAGAGAGAGGTAGACAGAGAGACAGAGAGAGAGAGAGAGAGGAAAAGGGAGGAATCAGGGACAAGATATATTCCAAGGCCACACTCTGAGTGGCCTACTTTCTTCAGTCACACCTACCTAATTATAGTTATAGTAATCCATTCAAATTATTAATCTTCCAAATGGATTAATCCACTGATGAAGTTGTAGTTTTCATAATCTAATCATTTCACCTCTGAATGTTCCTGCACTGCCTAATAGACCAGCTTTTTCATGAAAGATCCAAGCAAGTACAGGAGTGAGACCCATGCCCCTTAACTGATTGTGGGACCTCATTTAGTGGATTATTTAATGCTTTTAATCTTTAGCTTCCTTACGTAAAAGTTGAAAAGGCTGAGTATTCTCCAAGCCCCTTCTAGCTTAAGTTCATGAACCCACCAATTCAGGTTTTTAGTGAATTGTGCTGCTCTGCTGCCTATAGTATCAAGGAGATCTGCACTTGAACCCTAGCTCTCTGCTTACCCTTCCTGAGGGAAAGCAACTTCAATTTCACAACTTCTAGTTCATAGATTTGCATATATATGTATATATATCACATAGCAGACATGGAACAAATAACGATTTTACATCTGAGATTAGAAGTAATAGTAGAATAATTCTAGAATTCATTAAGACTGGAAGTTCTAATGCAAATAACAATGTTGATAAGATTAGCTTTTGGTTTTAGGCGTGCATTATGGCCAACCTCTGGGGGTGACATGGGTTGAAAGGCACATGCATTTGTTGAGAAAGCAGATAATTAAACAGATGGGTATAACCAATTAGGATGAAAATGCAACAGATCACTTTTTATTTGGGTTGCTTTCTTCCAAAAGCCAACAACATAAGGAAAAAGAGAAAACAGTTCAGAAAAGTAGGAACTGTTGCACAGAGGGAAGCCGGATAAAGATACTTTTAGATGCACAAAGCAGACTTGGTAAGGTCTATCTTGGCCTACACCTATGCCATCCATGGATTTACAAGTGCTGGAGTGTGTGTACCTGTGAGTGCACGTGTGTGTGTTTCTGCATGCCTGCCCCTTTCCAGCAAACCTTCACAGCCTTGGCAGGCCTGTTCACATACTCAGACAGCAATAGCATCAGCATCTGTCATCTTTTCACACCAAGAGCAATAGAGCACATTGATGTAAAAAGAAAACACATCCTTCCATCAGCTCTGGGTAAAGGGTAGATGCCAAATAACTATATTTCTAAAATTGGAAATACCATGTGATCTTCCAAGTGGTGCTGGTAAAAGGTTCACTCACTCATAAATACAGGGATGCAGCTGGCACTAAGGGGAGGATTTTCTCAGCAAGGGACCCCCTTAATGGCAGGTGCCTGCCAGAAAAAGGCATGTGAGGCACTGAGCTAATTTAGCCTTGAATACCATCCTCCCATTCCCAGGTTGGGTCCAGCCTTAGAATAGAATTGTGGGCTAAAAGGCAGAGCCCACACTGCTTCCACATACAGTGTCCAGGAGTCGTAATCCACTTTTGAGACCAATGAAGATTATATAAAGGATCTTAGGTGATCATGATCCTTCCTACTCTTTTTCTGTGAAGTGGAAAACTTTGTGAATCTCTTCCTTTGGGGATTTCATATGACTGAATAATTATTGAGATATTAATTTATGTGTTTGGGCTTGTGGTCTCTGATTTTGTTTCCTCATTGCCCATTCATGCAGACTGTTTACTCTGCTTCACAGGCACGGATAACTGGCAGGGAAGAAAGCAGAAGTCACTGGCAAGGATGTCTGGTATTTACTTTATAAGCCTTCATGGAGAGCCTAAGGGTTTTTGGAAGAGGAGGTGACAGGTATTCAGGAGCAGAAGCAGAGTGACCTGGAGAATCAGAAGGGAGTGTGGGGCTCTGCCCTGCCCTCCTCTTTAGTCCATAAAGACTTGGGCTGCAGCAGGAAAAGAGGGATCGAGAACAGGCATCCTGGAGCAGTAAGGGTTGGTCTGGCTTCCACAGCATCCTGGTGATTAACCAAAATCCTGAAAGGAATGCTATGTACAGTGGCAGGTAGCTCACAGGTGATGTCACTCAAGGGTCCAGGCACACAACGGCAATTGACATCTCCAGTGTAAACTGGGGATGTTCCTAGGACCGAATACAAAAGGCACCTACCTATCACCTTAACAATTTCAGGAGTCATGGCTTGCCCTGAGGATGACTAAGGTCACATTTTGCAATAAGCCTAAGAAGAAGCAGGTATTAGAATAAAAATTGGTCTGACTTCTATAAAATGAGGAGATGTGATGGTTTTTATGCTTACCTGAGTTTGTGAGCTGGCATTTCTACCTCCTACGTGTGAATGACTAACATTTCTCACAACAGATGTTGGTCTTTATTGTCTGTTTTGAGTCTGCTCTAGGAAACTCTGGTGCTGCCTTCTCACACTCAAAGAGGAAGCTCCCACAGGAGTTACCAGCATTGTGCAGGGACCATGAGAGTGACTTAAGTCCCTCTCTGGTGGGTGAAGAACTACGTCTTCCCTTGCACACAGTGTTGCACTCAATTAGAACTGCAAATCCTGAGGACACAATAAATCCCCCCCTGGCAACGTCTCATCCAACTTCAGTTTCTCTCTCCTTTGGTTTAGTGTCTCTAGTCCTGGCCACGTCAAGGCATAGCAGGAATGCAAGGTGAGGTGGGCTCAGCACCTGGGGATTGCTATCTCTAGAATTTAGGGTTTAGGAAACAAACTGTCTATCTGTAGCCTTCTTCCCTCCTTTCCTTCTCTCTTCCTATCTCTACTTCTCTCCCTCACCTTCTGCTTTTCCTATTGCCTCTTTTCATACTCATTCCATGCTTGCAATACATCATGTTCTATGTTGGTGCCAGCAACAAGATGATAAGCAAAATGATTTTTTTAGAGTCTCTATTTGAATGGGGAAATATAGATGAGTGAATAGGCAATTCCTATAATCATGAATATTCATATAAAGCATCTAGGGTTAAGACTGTCATAGAAAGGGCAGCAAATTTGTTCATGGGAATTGGGAATCAGAAAAGACTTTCTAGAGGAAATGTTTACTAAATAAATGTTAGCCAGATATAATGAGTTGGAGAGAGGAACAGAGTATTGAAAGAGAAAATGGCAGATATGGGGAGAGAAGGGTGAGGTGGAGTTAGAATGAGTATATTATTTTAACAAATGTATAATGCTTGCTATGCCCAGCCCTATGGAATAGATACTATTATGATCTATATTTTAACATAGAAAACTGAGGCACATGGAGGTTACAAACCTTGTCCAAGATATTTCAAGTGGCTTTTCTCATATTAGGTGATTGACTGCACCATGTTGGATCAGGACAGCCAAAATTCTGAATAGTGGGAATCTGGAAACCAATATGGTGCTTTTGTAAAGAATCTGGATGCTCTGACTCAGATCACTAATACTGCTCTGTTCTCAAGTCCTGGGTCGAACTAGAATCAATTCTTTTTAAAATTCCCTTTTGCTCCAAGAATTTTTTATTCTCTTGAAATCTTATTTATGTAAACCATTTGCTGATCAAGGCTTTTTCACTGAGAGAATTGAAAGGGTAATGGCAGTTGAGCTTCTACGTAAATTATCATACATTTTGAATTAATAGATTCCAAACCAAAATCCCCCTTACTAGTTGCAGATACATCATGATTCTCTCATGAATTAATAATCAAAGCATGTAGCTGGGAAAATAATCAGCTCAAAAGTAATTTGTTTAAAATTCAACCTTCCTAATAGTTATCCATTTTATTACTTTTGATTTTCTGTCATTTCTTTGACATATCTGAAAAAGTTCAGTGAGTTGAAGACATATCTAAGAATAAAATTCAACAAACAATATTTAGTTAATTTTAAAATTTTATTACTAAGTGACCTCTTGAAATTTTAGAATTAAGATGCTAGTAAGGAGGATTATTTCTAGCAAAATTTGCATAGAGACAAGACATTCTGTGTACTTCCTACCTCTCTCAAACATTTATAGGAGACAATTTAGTTTTTAATTACTTTTTTTTAGTTTTTAATTACTTTTGAGGGTTATCTTGAAGGGTCAGAAGGTGACTGAGAATTATAAGCCTCAGATCCCCTTTGATCTGATGATCAGCATTTATTCTTGCACTGTCATTTGCCCAGAATTACAGAGTGTCAACTCTATGCCAGTCCCAAAGTGTGCTTGACTTGCATTAACTGGCTAATAGGCACACACACACACTTAAGCTGTAAAACAGACACATGTGTGAAGTATTTATCTGCAAAAGTTGGCAATGATTTTTCAGACAAGCAAAATCTGAGACTGGTCCTTGAAAGAGAAGAAAATGTAGCAGAACATTCCAGGCAAAGGAAACATGCAAAGTCTTGGAGGTATAGTAGACAGGTAACATGTAAATGATACTTAGAAACTGAAGTATCCAGCTTCTAAAATGACCCCCAATGATCTTTCTCTTTGAATTCATGCCCGTGTGTAATATCTTCCAACACTGAAGCAAATTTATCCTATGTCATCAGTAGAATATTATAGAAGTCAATGTACCTGATTGATAAAGCCTCATCATAAAAAACATTGTCGCTCCCACCTGGGTCTTTTAAATTGCTCACTGTCAAAGAAATCAGTAGCCATATTGTGAGGACCCTGTGGAGAGATCCATATGGAGGAATTAAATCCTCCCACCATCAGCCAATACTAACTTGCCAGCCATGGGAGTAGGACACCATGCAGCAAATAGATTGCTCAGCCCCAAAGTTTCAATAATTGCAGTCCCTGCTAATGTCTGACCACAACCTTGCTGGGCCAGAATTCATGAACCACAGTGCTTCTGAATCCCTGACATACAAAACCACAAAAGGCTAAATTATTATTATTGTTTTAAACCACTTAGCTTTAGAAGAACTTGTTGCACAACAATAAATAACCAATAGAAAGCACTTAGTGTTTTTTTCAACCTTATCATTAGTTTTGTCCCCTTCTCTCCCATTGATTGATTCCACATGCTAGTGCCATTGACTGTGATGGTTGATTTTATGCTTCAATTTGACTGGGCCATTAGGTACCTGGAATAAGTATTATTTTGGGATGTCTCTGTGAGGGTGTTTCTGGATGAGATTAGCATTTGAATCCATGGACTCAGTAGATTGTTATCCCTGGTGTGGATGTGTCGAGACCCAGGTAAAACAAAGAGCAGAGAAAGTCCTTGCTTTCTTTGCCTTCCTGCTTGGACTGGGACATCTGTCTTTCCCTGGCCTTGAAATCCTATTAGAGTTCTCAACCCACAGGCCAATGAAGTATGGCTTGAGAGATTTGCAGGGACAAGCTCTGGGCATACTTGATGCTACTCCCTCTTTTTCCTTGCCCCAGGCAACTCTGCTTTCCAGAGCTCATGGCTTAGTTTCCCTGACAATTACTCTTCATATCTACTAGGTTTGTTTCCTTTCTTGTATTTTGGAATTCTGCATGTAAGATTCCCATGTTGCTGCTTCGCTCTCAATAAGCCATTCTTCTCCTTGAGGATGAGATGCTGTTGCCCACCAGTTCTTTAATAGACTGTTGTTTTGTAAGTAGGAAGAGCAACATCTGGAATCACAGTCTGGCAATTTGTTGACTTCTTTCTATGCCCCATTCTACTCATCACATGATATAAATACCTTTTTTTTCCCCAGAAACGGGAAGTGCCTGGGTTGTCTGAGCTCATCAAACTTTGGAGCAGAGGGTCAGACCATCTCCATTCTACTGTTTTCCCTGCTTGCTTGCCTACAATGCGGGCATTTCCTTCCTTTGCTGCATATGTCTGCTGTGGTGCCCCAGCTTGCCCTGCACTGACACTCCACAGGCGATAATATCATGCTTTTTTCAATTCATATGGAAAAGAAGATAATTGAATTTAAGGTTTGGTTATTGCTGCCTTGCATAACCATCTAAGGGGGATTTATCAAGATCTATTTGGTGGGAAGCCTATTTGGTGGTAGTCTTCCTATGCAGTCCCACAGATCTTCCAGGGCAAAAAGTATCATGGGCCAGAAATCAATATGTGGAGTTTTGGTGTTATTCTGTACCCCCTAGTCAGCAGGTTGCTTCCCTTTGGCGGGCAAAATCTGAAGAAATTTAGAGAGTGTTACAAGGGAAATACAGAATCTCTTTCTGTATGTCCACAGACTGTATAAATGCCTTCTCAAATGCTTCCTGGTACTAAACTCAATTACGCAAGGCACTCCAGAGCAAATCATGAAGGACAGGTGGATCAATGCAAAGTATGAGAAGATGAACTTAAAACTTTTGTTGAACCAGAGCTAGACCAGAATAGAACAGATATTATGGTAGAAATGTGATATTCACAGGAAAAAATTCAAGAATCTCTCAGTTAAATGAAAAAATGATGAAATCACAGCTACACACTTTTTGTTGGGGAGAAAATCTTCAGAGCTGGACACTAGCGACTCCAGTTCTAGCAGCAGCCTTTCTCTTGCTAAGTTGTGACCAAGCAGTGAGAGAGTACTGGCCAGTCTTCTCACCACAGAGTGCTGAGAAGTGTTTCTTTAAGCCAGAAGCAGCAACGGTACAGTGACTTTGCTGGACCAGCTATCCCTTCAGTTGTGGTATATTCCAAGAGGAGTCAGACCAGCCCTGCAGAGAGTGACCTCAAAGAAGATGGAATTCTCTTCTGGAAATGAGGTGGCAGTGCTATGGGAGGAAAGGGAATTGCTCCAACCAATCCCATGCTTGTGAACACAAGTAATACCAAGAAGGCAGATATGTTCCTGAAGGCAAGAAAAAAGCTCCATTGTCCCCAGAAGTAGCACAGCATCTGGAGTGATGACATGGCGGAAAATTAAACATTCACAGGAAGAGAACCACAGGGTACAGACATTCAGTGATCCAAAATGGCAAGGAGAATAGCGCCATTCCTGGGGAACTCCAGTTGCTTCAACCCAGCATTAGCAGTGCCACCACCACGGACATAAGCCCCAGGAACAATGAACATACAAGGCCCTCCTGCCTCGCCCAGTCTGCCCCACGAAGCTATGCCACTGTCCCAGACTCGAGCAGAGGCTCTGCTAATCTTTTTAGTAAATTAACTTCAGAACTCACAAGAAGGCTTCCAACTGAGTAAGAGAGGAAGGGGAAATATAAGGGCTCAAGTCACAACATCTCTGCTGATCAAAAGGATGGGAACAAAGAAGCAAACACTCGCTCCCTGCGCTTCACCTGGAGCATAGTGTTTTTCATAAACCACTAGTTCCACAGACACCAGTGACATGCTGCAGGAGATCTGCAAAAGTGCTGGGCACCAATAGCTGCGACCAGGAGCAGAGGGAGTACTTACTGCTCTTCTGCATCCATGATGACAGGCACTCAGAGAACCTGGTGCAGTGGGACATGGAGGTGTGTGAGCTGCCAACACTGCCTCTGAGTGGAGTCTGGTTCAAGTGGATATCAGAGACATTCATAGTTTTCAAAAATATTGCTTCCAAAATTGCCAATGAGCTAAAGCTGTAACCCAGTCATTATGGTGTAAATTAAGTAGCAATTTAAAGTGTTTTCCTGAACACTGATGGACGCATAGAATAATATTTGGGCAATAATGTTTGCATGTTCTGAATCATGACAGTAAAGTCAGGACAAGAGCACCCTGGGAGTGGAAGCTGGCCTTTTCTATATGTGCTCCATTAAAGTTGTGTGACCCTGAAAGAAAGAAGGAAAGAAAGAAAGAAAGACCCATTTGAAACATGCAAAGTTCTAACAGTTCAGTGCTCCATAGTGGCTTTCAGTTTAGAGGCAATCCATCGCTCTTAACAGGCTCTCCATTTAATGTAGTGTGAACTACCATGTAATGATTGTTACCTGTGCAGTTAAATGCTTTTATAATTAAATCTTTATTGAATGGATTTCTTTATCTTTCCTAGGCAGTTTCCTGCTGTGTGTTTAAATTTGTTGGAGTATTGTCATAGAAATGTGATTCGTGTTCTGTGGCAGGAAGAAATATAATTTTATTAAATAAATAGGCATTGAATTACAAAAAAATGTAAGTCAACAAGGGCCAGGTTAAGTTAAACCAGTGCTGATATGCCTTTTGAGAAGCTATGTGATTTTTTTTCCTATGCCACACACTGCTCTTCCCCTCTGTCATTTGGCTCATTCAGTCTCCTGACCTTGAAACACATCATCCACCTCCCTTTCCCTGGCCAACTCCTGCTCATCCTTTACTACTAGGCTCATGATCCTTAAATTTAGGAAGCTTTCCCTGAACCTTCCAGATTGTTTCAGACCACTCCCCCACTGAAATTTCTGCAGAACCCCATGAGCACATTTGTATTACTATCCACTGTCATAGATCGTCTACATGTGGCTACTGCCTTTGTGAAACAAGGATCCTCTATTTCCAACAGAGTTAAGCAACAAGCAAATGTTTGTAGAGTGAATGAATGAAAGAGTGAATGAGTGACTACCACCACTTGACCCTTACTGCTAAAGTTCTAGGAAACCCTCCTCCCTGGGAAGATCTTTAACTAGTGGCAATTTTGTAAAGGTCTGATCCAAGATCCCTCTAATTAGAAATTAGAAATTACAAAGGAAGTTGAAGATAGGTATAGGATTTATAAAACTCTCACCCTGGCCTTTTGGGTCTTACCTTCACAATTGTAGTCTTGAACTTAGAGTGAGGTGACTAGAATGATATCTGTCACATGCTGACTATACTTAATGGTAGTTCAATTATAATTTATGGATCATTTTGGTCTTCACAGGCCATTATTATAATCGAGTGCCTTGGCCTTATTATGGCACCTGTGCTCATACATCTTGCAAAAATGGACAGTGAGACACTAAGTGCCTGTTGAGAAAGCCATTCCCAAGCTGTGCAGGTTAGTGCTGATCTCTGATTATTCCCAGATTATGTTTCTGGACTGACATTATAATTTGTGTTCCCCATTTAGGGGAATAATGAAAACACAACCCATTATAGGATTTGCATAATTTTTTAACCTCTCAGTTTGTTTCAAAATCTTTCTCACTTTCCTCTAAGACTGGACAGAGTTTTTCCTCTTTTACCTTTATTTCATTACAATGGTTTTTCTCCCATCAAAAATCTGGTTGAGGGCTGGGGATATAGCTCAGTTGGTAGAGTGCTTGCCTTGCAAGCACAAAGCCCTGGGTTCAATCCCCAGCACTGCAAAAAAAAAAAAAAAAAAAAAAAAAAAAATCTGGTTGTGCTTGTGAAGTTATTCCTTTTTTGTTTTTAATCTATAAGATCAAATCTGAGATTTATGAACTATCTAATAACATACAGAGATATTATAATTTAAAATCTAAGTTCAGTATTCACAGTGGAAAATAATTTAATTATGAAATTAGAGTCTCTGAGAGTTGTTTTCTCTCTGTAAACATTAACAAATGCTTTGAAATTTACGTTCTGTGCTCCCACTCTGCCACTGCCATCAAGTGCCCCTCCTGACCCATTGCTGACATGGGTGAACCTCCCGCACTGAGGGCTCCATCTACCAACATGGGGCTCCCCTGTCCACCTCCATCTCGGGACACTGCAGTCGCTGCTATAGCCCCCTTAACATGGTAGCCTCCACCTTGGGACACTGGATAGGGCCTGGAGGCAGCCACCTGCAACAGCACCGCCCACCATAGTGATGTATTTCTAAACAGGATGCCTAACACCACCACATGGCCTGCCCTGGATGTCCCATCTCTGAAAGCAGCCACCTCCATCTTGGGACACCTCCACCTTCATCTTGGGTTACCTCCATTCCTACCACAGCCATCTTTAGTTGGGGCAGCTTCCATCTTGAGACACTGACCACAGCCTGGAAGCCACCACCAACAACAACTAGGGATGTGGTTGCTTCCATCTAAGGACAGCAGCCAGGACCTGGAAGACCATCACCAAGGTCCCTGGAAGCTTGGTTACACCTGAGGTCTCCCTGCTGGATGTGCCAATAGCCACCATCTTGCTGCAGGGGCAGGAATGAGCCTTGCATGGGGTCTGTAGGTTGGAGGAGGGTGTGATGGCATCTTGATCCTGCTTGCCCAGTACCCACTGGGTTCCCCGGGGCCAACTTGAGTGGCACTTGCTGGGACCTGACACCAGTCCTGTCCCCAACTCTCTCCCCAATCCAGCATCCACTGTTCACCTGGTCCTGCTGGTTTGGCAATCAACAGGGCCCTCCATCTCCCCAATCCCCAGTCTCCCATCCCCAGCCCCCAGCCACCAACCTGGCCCAGTGATAGCAACGATGTGGATGAGCTGCAGCTCTCAACGCCTGGTCCTTATCTGCCTGATACAGAACAATTCTCCACAACAGATGCACAGGTCCAAGCGCTAAGCCCTCAGGACCTCCAGAGAAAAAGGCTCCTGATTGGGAAGTCAAAAGAGTCAGGGCAGGAGAGATACAATTTAAGACTAAATTAGAGATCAGGAATTGTGGGGTGCACAGGCAATGTAAGGGGCTAAGGCCAGGCTGCTACAAAATATGATTGAACATCCAAGGAGATTCCTGGGGTGCAGTCTTCCAATGATGACCAGCAATTGCTGTACCCCACCTCCAGGAGTTCCACCTCCAAGACTAACCTTCCTACCCTAGTAGTCTTCACCATCCTGAGGGTGGAGATACTGGCAAATTCCTGATACCCCCACCTATCCTATGAGAAGGGAAGCATAGAAGATATTGAACTTCAATAGAAACAATAGTTAGTTTTCCTTCAAGATTTTTTTTTTCCAACTCTCACATCCCCATCATTTTTGAAACTAAGTACTTTTCATGCATCAACTACTGAGGATTGGGATGTCTGAATAGTATATTACAGTTTTGTTGTATATTCTTTTATTTTTACATTTTTTTTCTTTTTACTTTTATTTTATTTTTTACTCTCTATAGTTTCCTCCCATTATCTGTTTCCGTGGAGTCTCTTTCTCTTTCTCCTGCTAACAGCTAATTTCTTTTTATTACTCTTTCACTCTTCCTATGATCTAATATCTTATATTCTCACCTCCTACCTCACAAACATCACTTCCTACTCCCCCACCCCTGGTTCTCTCTTTGTACACCATTAGAAACTGTAGACCCTTTGCAAACCTACTGTTTATATTTTAGATAATAATCAAACACATCATTTCTGTTTATTATGACAAAACTGTAAATGTCTTAATAGGAGCTGTTTGGTTTATGACTGCATATTGTTTGCATTGGGTGCTGTTAATATTGATCTATTCCTTAAAGTTGAGGTATTGGAAATCTGCAGGGACTATAAGTTATAGGGTAGAAACTGCAATGCCTCGAATTCACACTGTTAGAGGGGAAGATACACGAACAACATGAAAAAACAAGGGAAGAAAGTGTCCCAAACAAACCAAGCTGCTACAATAATAGAATGCATTGACAGCACAGAAGAAATGTCAGAGAAGAAGTCCAGAATGTACATAGTAAAACTGATCTGGGAGGTAAAGGATGATATAAGAGAACAAAAGCAGGCAGCAAAAGAACACTTCAAAAGAGATAGGGATTCTTAAAAAAACAAAAACAAAAACAAAACAACAAAAAAAACAACAGAAATCCTTGAAATGAATAGAAAAATAAACCAAATTAAAAATCCAATAGAAAGCATCACCATCAGACTAGATCACTTGAAAAACAGAACCTTAGGCAATGAAGAAAAAATCTATAATTAAAATAATAATAAAGTTGATCACACAGTGAAAATGGTAAGAAACCATGAACAGAACCTCCAAGAATTATGGGAAGACCAAGTGTAAGATTTACTGGGATAGAGGAAGACACAGAGAAACAAACCAAAGGAATGCACAATCTTTTCAATGAAATAATATCAGAAAATTTCCAAAATCTGAAGAATGAAATGGAAAATCAAATACAGAGGCTTACTGGACACAAAATGTACAAAATTACAATAGATCCACACCTATACATTATAATGTAAATGCCTAGCATACAGAATAAGGATGGAGTTTTTAAGGCCTCAATAAAAAAGATTCAGATCATATATAGGGGGAAACCAATTTGGATCTCAGCTGATTTCTCAACCCAGACCCTCAAAACTAGGAGGTCCTGGAATAACATATACCAAGCTCTGAAATAAAATGAATGCCAACCAAGAATCTTATATCCAGCACAATTAAGTTTCAGATTTAAAGATGAAATAAAAATATTCCATGACAAACAAAAGTTAAAAGAATTTACAACTGGAAATCCTGCTCTACAAAACATTCTCAGCAAAATATTGCATGAGGAGGAAATGAAAAAGAACAATGAAAATTAACAAAGGGAAGAACTACAGGAAAAGTCAATTGAAGGAGAAACCAAGTCAAGCAAAAAATGAAAATAAACCAAAATCACTGGGAATACAAATCATACCTCAATAGTAACCCTGAATGTTAATGGCTTAAACTCATTAATCAAAAGACACAGACTGGCAGATGGGATTTTTAAAAACGACCCAATAATATGCTGCCTTCAAGAGACTGATCTCATAGGGAAAGACATCCACAGACTGAAGGTGAAAGGATGGGAAAAAATATTACCACTCACATGGACTGAGAAAGACAAGCAGGGGTTTCTAACTTCATATCAGATAAGGTGGAAATCAAGCCAAAGTTAGTCCAAAGGAATAATGAAGGACATTTCATACTGCTTAAAGGAATTATATAACAACAAAGATTGACAATTGTAAATACTTATGTACCAAACAGTGGAGCATCTATGTATATCAAACAAACCCTTTTCAATTTCAAGAATCAAACAGACCAGTACACAATAACATTGTGTGACTTTAACACACCTCTGTCACCACTGGATAGATCTTCCAAACAAAAATTAAACAAAAAAGCTATAGAACTCAATAATAAAATCAATAACTTAGACTTAACAAACATATATAGAATATTTCATCCATCAATGAGTGAACACACATTTTTCTCAGCAGCACATGGATCCTTCTCTAAAATAGAACATACATTATGCCACAAAGCAACTCTGGGCATATACAAAAAAAATAGAGATACTACCCCACATTCTTTCAGACCATAATGGAATCAAATTAGAAATCAAGGATAAAATAAAAAATAAAACTACTCTAACACCTAGAGACTAAATAATATGCTATTAAATGATGAATAGGTAGCAGAAGACATCAGGAGGATATAAAAAAAAATTCTTACCAGTAAATGAGAACACCAATACAACATATCAAAATGTCTGGGACACTGTGAAGGCAGTGTTGAGAAGAAAATTCATTGCATTGAGCTCATTCATTAAAGGATTAAAAAGTCAAAAATAAATGACCTCACATTACATCTGAAAGTCCTAGAAAAATAAGAAAAAGTCAATGCCAAAGTAGTAGAAAGAGGAAATAAGTAAAATCAGAGTTGAAATCAATGAAAATGAAACAGAATCAATAATTCATAAAATTGACAAAATGAAAAGTTAGTTCTTTGAAAAAAATTTTAAAAAATGAAAAACCCTTGGTCACACAAATGAAGAGGAGACAGAAAACTCAAATTACTAAATTTGCCAGGTAAAAGGAAATATCACAATGGACACTATTGAAATACAGAAGATAATCAAAACTATTTTGGAAATTTATACTGCAATAAAACAGAAAGTCTTGAGTTCATCAACAAATTTTGGCACACATGTGACCTACACAAACTGATGAGGAGAACATACACAATTTAAACAGATCAATTTCAAGGAATGAAATAGAAGATGCCATCAAAAGCCTACCAACCCAGAAAAGCCCAAGACCACATGGATTCTCAGACCAGTTCTACAAGACCTTCAAAAAACTAATACCAATACTCCTCAAATTATTCCATCAAATAGAAAGGGAAGGAACCCTTCCAAACTCATTCTATGAAGCTAGTATCACCCTGATATCAAAACCAGACAAAGGCACATCAAGGAAAGATAACTGCAGACCAATATCCCTGATGCACCATGATCAAGTGGGGTTAATCCTAGGAATGCAAGGTTGGTTCAACATAAGGAAATCAATAAATGTAATTCATCATATCAATAGACTTAAAGACAAGAATCATTTGATCATCTCAGTAGATGAAGAGAAACATTTGAGAAAATACAGCACCCCTTCATGTTCAAAATATTAGAAAAACTAGGGATAGTGGAAACATACCTCAACAGTGTAAAAGCCATTTATGCTAAGCCCAAGGCTAACATGATTCTAAATGGAGAAAAATTGGAAGCATTCCCTCTAAGAACTAGAACAAGACAAGGATGCCCTCTTTTACCAATTTTATTCAACATCATCCTTGAAACTATAGCAGTACAATCAGATGAAAGAAATTAAATGAATGCAAATAGGAGAAGAAGAACTCAAAGTATCACTATTTGCTGAAAACATTATTCTATATTTAAAAGATCCAAAAACTTCCACCAGAAAACTTCTAGAACTAACAAATGAATTCAGCAAGGTAGTAGGATATAAAATTAACACCCATAAATCAAATGCATTACTGTACATCAATAGTTCATCCTCTGAAAGAGAAATTAGGAAAATTACCCCATTCACATTAGCCTCAAAAAAAAAAATACTTGGTCTAGTAATTAGAGAAATGCAAATTAAAACAACTCTAAGATTTCATCTTACTCCAATTAGAATGGATATTAGCAAGAACACAAACAATAATAGGTGTTGCCATGGCTGTGGGGGAAAAAGGCACACTTTTACATTGCTGGTGGAGATGCAAATTGGTACAGTCATTCTGAAAAGCAGTGTGGAGATTCTCAGAAAACTTGGAATGGATCCACCTTTTGATCCAGTTATCCCACTCTTCGGTTTATACCTAAAGGACTTAAAATTAGCATACTACATTAACACAACCACATCAATGTTTACAGCAACTCAATTCACAATAGCTAGACTATGGAACCAACCTAGATGCCCTTCAACAGTTGAATGGATAAGGAAGCTGTGGTATATATACACAATGGAATACTACTCAGCCATAAAGAAGAATAATATTATGGCATTTGCAAATAAATGGATGGCATTGGAGAATATCAGGCTAAGTAAAATAAGCCAATCCCCAAAATACAAAGGCCAAATGTTTTCCCTGATAAGTGGATGATGATATATAATTGGGTTGAGGGTGGGGTTTGGGGGGTGAGAGAAGAATGGAGGAACTTTAGATTATGTAGAGGGAAATAGGGGGAGGGGAGGGGTATGAAAAATGGTGGAATGAGATAGGCATCATTATCCTATGTACATGTATGATTAGATGAATGGTATGAATCTACATCATGCACAGCCATAGAAATGAAAAGTTGTACCCCATTTGTGTAAAATGAATCAAAATGAAGTCTGTAAAAATTAAAAGAAATAATAATTAAATGGTCTGAATATAAAAAAAATACTTGGGAATCAATCTAACAAAAGAGGTGAAAGACCCCTATAATGAAAACTACAAAACACCAAAGAAAGAAATTAAAAAAGGCCTTAGAGGATGGAAAGATCTCCTGTGTTCTTGGATAGGTAGAATTAATATTGTCAAAATGGTCTTACTACCAAAACTGTTATACAGATTAAGCACAATTCCTTTCAAAATCCCAATGACATTCTTCATAGAAATAGAAAAAGCAATCATGAAATTCATTTGGAAAAATAAGAGACCCAGAATAGCCAAAGCAATCCTTAGCAAGAGAAGTAAGGCAGGAAGCATCACCATCCAGGTCTTAAATTATACTATAAAGCCATAGTAACAAAAACAGCATGGTATTAGCACCAAAACAGATACTTAGACCAATGACATAAAATAGAAGCTACAGGGACAAACCCACATAAATACAGCTATCTTATACTAGACAAAGGCACCAAAAACATACTTTGGAAAAAGATAGCCTCTTCAACAAATGGTGCTGGGAAAACTGGAAATCCATATGCAGGAAAATGAAATTAAACCCCATATCTCATGTTGCACAAAACTTAATTCAACGTGGATCAAAGGCCTAGGAATTATATGAGATCCCCTGTGCCTAATAGAGGAAAAAGCAGGCCCAAATGTTCATCATGTTGGCTTAAGACCTGACTTCCTCAACAAGACTCCTAAAGTGCAAGAAATAAAATCAAGAATCAACAAATGGGATGAATTCAAACTAAAAAGATTCTTTTCAGCAAAGAACACAATCAATAATGTGAAGAGAGAGGCTACACAATAGGAGAAAATCTTTACCTAATAGTGCTTTACCAGAGAAAGCACTAATCTCCAGGACATATAAAGAACTCAAAAAAAACAAATAACCTAGTCAATAAATGGGCAAATGAACTGAACAGACACTTCACAGAAGAAGATAGACAATCAATCAACAAATACATGAAAAAAATGTTCAACATCTCTAGTAATTAGAGAAATGCAAATCAAAAGTGCTCTAAGATTTCACCTCACCCCAATTAGAATACCTACTATCAAGAATACAAGCAACAATAGGTGTTGGTGAGGATGTGGGGGAAAAGGTACATTCATACATTCCTGGTGGGGTTGCAAATTGGTGCAGCCACTCTGTAAAGCAGTATGGAGATTCCTCAAAAAACTTGGAATAGAACCACCATTTGACCCAGCTGTTCCACTCCTCAGTCTACACCCAAAGGACTTAAAATTAGTCTACTACAGTGACACAGCCACATCAATGTTTATAGCAGCTCAATTCACAATAGCTAGGTTGTGGAACCAACCTAGTTGCCCTTCAATAGATGAATGGATCAAGAAACTGTGGTATATATACAGAATGGAATGTTACTCAGCTTTGAAGAATGAAATTATGGCATTTGCAGGTAAATGAATAGAGTTGGGGAATATCATGCGAAGCAAAATAAGCCAATCCCCAAAATCCAAAGGCCAAATTTTTTCTCCGATATGTGGATGCTGATCCATAAAAAGGAGGGTGATAGCAAGAAAGGAATGGAAGAAATTTGGATTGGGCAGAGAGGAGTGAGGGAAGGGGAGAGGGCATGAGGGTGGGAAAGATGGTGGAATGAGATGGACATTATTACCCTATGTGCATGTATGAATGCATGAATGGTGTGACTTGGCATCATATACACCAGAGAAATGAAAACTTGTGCTCCACTTGTGTACAATGAGTTGAAAAGCATTCTGCTGTCATGTACAACTACTTAGAACAAATTAAAAAAAATTTCTGGTTTCGAGAACTGTTGATCAACAGAAAAAGTGATCTTAAATCTATAAAAAAAGAAAAGAAGGAAAAAAGAAATTTGCATTCTGTAATCTTTTGCTAAGTAATATTGCCACTTAAAATGAATGAATTTACTAGCTGGCTTGATGGCACACATGTAGTCCCAACCCCCTGATACTCAGGAGGCCGAGGCAGGAGGATCACTTTAGCCCAGGAGTTCAAGAGCAAGTAGGGCAACAACGTTAGACTCCATTTCAATTAAAAATAAAAAAGCAAAAGAAATACCTGTGCTGTCACCAGTTGGAATGTTGTGGTCTGGAGTCTATACACCTGAAGCACTTTCCAATCTCACTACACATGTTCCAAGCACTCGGATTTGTAAGGGTCCAAGACTTACCGTAGAATAGCTCAAGTAAAGGAACCTTTATTATTCTTGGCAGAGAGCTCAGCACCATAGCACCTGATGGAAACAGGGAGTGGAACTCACTCTACTGCACAGCCTCACTCTCATAGCACCTGCTTCTCACATACCTGCTGAGTTCTTCTGTCTCTCCCAGTTGGCATCTTCTTCCCCTGCTCTTTTTTCTTTTGTGTAATACACATGCTTTTTGAATTGCCAAGTCTTCAGCTCAACATCATGAGTTTGATTTGCCATCTTTTATTTCTAACTCAGTCATGATTGCCAACATCCAAATTTCCAAGAATGGAAACTGAACCTCAAAGCCTATCTTTCTGAGCCACATCTCCCAGAGTTCTGACTGTACAAGCCACTCTTTGGGTAAAATGTTCAGTGTTGCTTTAATTAGCTGTGATAGTAGTGGGAATCATATCATATCAACATGACCTTTCCATGAACTACTTCAGTCACTTTCAGGCTGAAAGTGACAAAAAGGGCATTTGCAAGAGGGTATGGCTGAAGTATGATTTTATCATTGGCATTTATTTAGACTTATAACAACTGTTCCCTTGGTCTCCTGTAGTTTTTATGCCCAGAAATAAGGATAGGTGCTGTCAATCTTCACTGTGGATGACCTTCAGAGATTCAGTATTCTTTGACTGAATGGTCTCAAGAAATTTATCCAGAAAAAAATAAAAATAAAAAAAAGAACTCGGACCACAATGCTGACCTCCCACCAGTTCCATAACTTGCTTAAAAATGCAGTTAAAAGCCGGGCGTGGTGGCACACGCCTATAATCCCAGCAGTTTGGGAGGCTGAGACAGGAAGATCGTGGGTTCAAAGCCAGCCTCAGCAAGGGCAAGGCGCTAAGCAACTCAGTGAGACCCTGTCTCTAAATAAAATACAGAATAGGGCTGAGGATGTGGCTCAGTGATTGAGTGCCCCTGAGTTCAATCCTGGTTCAAAAAAAAAAAAATGCAATTAAAAGCTTAGCCAAAAGAGAATTTGATGTCACACAAAGCATTTATAGGATGAATGGGGTTACAGTTGACTTCAAAAACTGTCAGAATTGGGGTGCTCTCTGTCTGTTGGGACTCCTGTCTTCATCTCTGGTCTCTGTACCACAGCACGTTAGCTTCATTGTTCTCAAACCAGCTCGCCCTTCAGGGAGCTTGTGCTCAGAGCTCTAGCATATCTTTGTAAATTCACAATCAGAGGTGAAAAAGGCTTTCAAAGATTCTGGGAAAGGATTCATGTTGGTCACATGCTGTATCAGATTTTTCCAGAAAAATAGAACCAGTAGGATGCACATATGTGAAAGTATATAGTAAGAGATTTATTTCAAGGAATTGGCTCATGCAATTGTGGGGACTGGCAAGCCTGAGATGTGTAGGGCAGGCTTAGTAGGCTGGAGACTCAGGTGGGAGTTAATGTCACAGTCTTTTATTTTTTATTTTTTGGAATGGGGATTGACCATAGGGACACTCTACCACTGAGACACATCCCCAGCTCTGTTTTGTATTTTATTTAGAGACAGGGTCTCTCTGAGTTGCTTAGGGCCTTGCTAAGTTGTTGAGGTTGACTTTGAACGAACCATCCTCCTGCCTCAGCTTCCAGAGCTGCTGGGATTACAGGCATTCACCACCATGCCTGGTTAATTCTGCAGTCTTGGGGCAGAATTTCTTCTGTTGTAAATCTTAGATTTTGCTATTAAAGCCTTCAACTAATTGGATGAGGCCACCACATGATTGAGAATTACCTTCTTTATGTAAAATCAACTGATTTTAGATATTAACCACATGTAAAGAATATTCTCAGAAACATATAGATTAGCATTTGATTAATCAGATACTACAGCCAAGTTGACACATAATACTAATCAAATGTATCCATCTGATGATCCAGTTAATGGAGCCATGAGGAATTGGGGATTGTTTGGAACAGGTGGGATTATTTATCTACCATATATCCATTTGTTAGGCACTTTTTAATAAAAATAAGATTAATGTGAATATAGACATCTGCAAACTTATAAGCCAACTCATTGACCTATATGTGATGCTATGCTTTAAATGTATCCCCCAAAAGTTAATGTGTTGGAAACTTCATACTCAAATTCAAATGTTAATGGTATTTGGATATGAGACCTTTGGAAGCAGTTAGGATAGATGGGGTCATAAAAATGGTATAAGAAGAGGAAGAGAGAGTCAAACTAGAACACTTGGTTTTTCTTGCCATGTGATGCCCTCTACCACCGTTATGATGCAACAAGAAGGTCCTCACCCTGCTGTGAGCTAAACAAACCTCCATTCTTTATAAATGATGAAGTTTCAGGTATTTTGTTATACCAACAGAAAATGGGTAAATTATGTGGCCTAGAACTCTGTGTCATTTCTTGGACCCAGCATTTATAGTGCTATGTGGACAGGAATGGAGAAGGACAAACAGGATAATACCTGCTTTACTCCACTTACAGGTAATATAATCTCCAGTTGTGTTTTTTAATTTAATTTTTAATTTTTATCTTGCCGTTTTGACAATACTTTTTTCTTATTTTCTCTGATATGTGCAAGCTAATTCGCAATAAGGTGGGGCAATAGGAATGAATAGAATTGCTTTATATTAGGTAGAGAGGGAAGTGAAGGGAGGGGAAGCGATATGGGGGAAGGAATGATAGTAGAGTGAAACAGACATTATTACCTCATGTACTTGTATGACTGCATGACCAATGTGATCCTGCAATGTGTATAATCAGAGAAAAGAGAGATTGCATTCCATTTATGTATGATCTATCAAAATGTGTAAATGCATTATACTGTGATGTACAACTAATTAGAATAAAATAAAAAATTTTAAAAAGGAATGAATGAAATGTTGTAAGAGAAGTAACAAATTTATAATGTAAGATATTTATTATCAATAGACAATGCATATATTAACAATCAATAAAAATTAAACACTTATTTCCAAGTGGGGTTTGTGATTCATGGTTATCTTCTCCATTTCATAGAGTTATGTATTGTTAATAGATTTCAATAACATAATTTGAGTGCTGTTGCATGAGTGATTATTCTAGGTTTGCATATACAGTGGTGGTCAACCCTGTGGTTAAGATGCTGCTTTCAATGAGTTTGCTTTTAGTGGGAGAGAGGAGGGATGGGAAAGAATGAGCCAACACATAAATGCCAAAGATAGTTGATGTGGTAATAAGTCTCTTGAAGAAAATAAAGCAAAGATTGAGATGTAGCATGGTTAGTGGGGGTTGTGCTGTAATGCACACCCTTTTTGGGGTGATATTTGAAAGACTGTATATTATATAGGAAAGAGTGTCTCATGTAAAGAGATGGGAAATCTGTGGTTGGCCTCATATCTCTATTGCTAAATGTGAATCTATATGTAAATAAGCTTCATATATATATGTAAATATACACACACATATATATGAGAATCTATATGTAAATAAGTTTCTACTTTCTCACATCTTTTTCTTACATATTGTCTAGACTCTCAAATTTCCCATGAATATTTGGATTTAGCTCTCAGTACTGCTGGTTCTCACTGGATTCATATTTTTGAAGTTCATCCTCTTAAAGGAGATAACCTGATTGGCCTGTGTGCTGCTCTTCTCAGGTTCACTGCTGTTAGTCCAGTCATCAGATGTAGAGAGAATATCAGGTTCAGTGGACTGTGCATTCAGCAGGGAACCTGGGTGGCTGTTTGACTTAGAAAGTGCTCTTGTGAATGGACACAGTAACTGAAATCTGGAATTAAATGTCTGCTATTTGCAAGATACTACATTAGAGATGAATGAGACATGAAGTTCACATCTTGAGGGGAAGTCCACACTGCACCACTGTCAACACAGAGCCCTCTTGACTCCCTTGCTATCCTAGTGCCTTCTCCATATATTTCTATCCTGGCATCTTCTTTCCTTTGTTACTTGTTTCTCTACATATCTACTTCATTCTACTTGAAACTGAAACCCATAGAGTTTAAGTGAATTGTCCAAAGTCAGAGCCATAAGTCTCTGACCCTGTTTCTTGACTGTCACCCCCACACACCAGTCAGTCAGCATCTGCATTGCCCTAAGGCAGTGATTCTCAGCTGGGAGGGGATCTTGCTACCCAGGGTACATTTTTGGCAATGTCTGCCAATGCCTTTGATTGTCATAACTTGAATGGGAATGAAACTAGAAGCCTCTAGTGGGTGAAGTTCAGGAATACTGATAAACATCCCATAGTACACTAGACGGTTACTCATAACAAAGAATCACCCAGCTGAGAATATCAATAGTGCCCAATATCAACACTACCCTAGAGGATGCCAGGTGGTGCCTCATAATAACATTTGACCTCTCTTTTCCTTCGTCACTCCCAAAGTTATTAACAGCCACTGAGAAATGACAATGTTTGCTTGCGAGGCAGAGAGGGATCATGAATTTGAACTTGATTCAGCAAAAGAAACTCCACTTGACAGTGGAATCGCAGTATATCACTCCACAGTCAGCCATCATCTTCCTTATTTTTTTTTTTTTTACCTATGGTATGAGTCAATATCATTCGCATTAATATTTCACATGGCTATGCTATATCTTTAATAAAGTACATGCCCTTTAAAAGTCATAATGTCCCCACTAGGACTTGTATGTGATATCACATAATTTTTCTTGAAACTAGGATATGGCTTGGAGAATGATTTCAATTTGTTTTCCAGACACATTGACATAAATCACTGTTTCACTGACTCTGATCACCAGACCATTGCTGGCCTGCAATAAATGCCTCCCAGGCTGAAAACCTTTTACCATGGAAAGTTTTTTTGAAAACCTTTTACCATGGAAAGCTGTAAACTGAAACAATGACCGTCGATAAGCAAAGAAACCTACAACATTACATGTTGAAGTTCTGATTTTTACTATACCAATAAAATAGATAATTGAATAAAGAAAATATAAGTTAAGTATAACCTTTCTCAGCCTAGGATCTTCCAAAGCAGAATCTGAGGTGAAGGTTTATGGGTAGATTGTTGGAAAACATGATTGCAGAGAGAAAGAGGCAAAGGTCAGGGGGATGAAATGAGATAAGTTGGAAATCTCACAATAGTCTGCATCATAAGTTGGTCACCCAATAAGTAACTGAGCCCCTGAAAGTCATGAGCCTTTGGGAATCTTATAAAATGCATCTCAGAATCATCAGGCTGGTAAGAAGGGAGAAACGACTGTCTGATAACTGCCATCTCTCATTGTCCAGGGTCAATATGCAGTGTGTCCACTTCTCCAAGTTTAATTTGTAAGTTCTGGTTGTCCCAGAGATGCCCAAGGTTAGGAAGCAGCAATAGGACCCTAAAATAAGAAGATGTTAGGCTACACCTGCAGGAAACTTGTGGAAACCTGTGCAGAACTTTTTTCTGTAGAGATAGCTGCAATGAGAGGTAAGGGCTACAGTAAGTGAAGAAGTGAACAAGAAGTGTTTGAAACAAAGTCCTTTAATGATGTAGTTAAATTTAGTCTTATTCCCCTCATAGATATACTGGTATTGTATATAATGAACATATAGATGTCTGAGGCACATCCTACACATCCATATCTACATATATATTTATAGATACTCTTGTAAATACAGGTAAACATACACACATTCTCATGTATGCATGTATGCATACAATTTGGAAGTACATAATTGAAATAAATGCTTATACATGTGCTAAATACCCAACAAATATTTGATAACAATAATAGAAATTTTCAGCACTTTTTTCAATACCAAAATTGAGCCCTCATAAGGTTATTGTGGGAATAAGTGGGTTGAACAACAACAACCACTTAGATTGGCACCTGGCACATAGTAGGAGCTCTAGTAGCTAGTTATTAAAAGCTGCTAGATGTTAGCTGTTATTATAATTTTTATACATGCATGCCACAAATGTATGGAAGTAGTGGGAGAAGACAGAATGGAAACAGTTGACCTACTTTTTTCTGTTTTTTTCCCCCAACAAACATTTCCATTGTATTTTTTGGGGGGTGGGTACAATTGAGCAACATTCCCGTTCCATTTTTTATTTTGTTTGTTTGTTTGTTTGTTTTGTTTTTTAAATTTTGAGACAGGGTCTCACTGAGTTGCTTATGGCCACTCTAAGTTGCTGAGTCTGATCTTGAAATTGTGACTCTCCTGCCTCAGCCTCCTGAGCTGCTGGGATTACAGTTGTGTGCCATTGCACCCAGCTCTCCACAGTATTTTTAAACTGAGAAAACACTGAGTTACAAGGCTTTGTTGTTTGCCTTAAGACACTTTTCCTATACTAAGTTTTAATCAGAGATAAACATGTAAAGTATTTTAGACAACATTTAGCATTTAATTTGAGAATTGCTGAGTCAGTCTGGAGTGTTATGGAATGAATCAGACCCATTAAAGCAAAAGATTAATAAATGTTAAAAGGAAACACTTGACTTAAGTGACTGTTAATGAGTGGAAGAGGGGACACACTTGCAGCTATGGGGATAGCTTGTTCTGAGCAGAGGAAAGGAAAACCCTCAAATACGACAAAAAGGAACTTTTTTCTGTATACCAACCACATGCTGAGTGTTGTACTAGGACTGCATGTGCAATGCTAGGCAGGATTGTCCATAAATCAAGGAAATCAAAGCCTAGTAACTCTGCTACTTGGTCTCTATACCAATGGGTGAACCAAGTATATGAAACAAATGTGTGAGCCCATTTTAGTTTTAAAGAAAACAAGATAAACAGGTCAATACATGTTTTGTCTAAGTGGTCTCAGTGAAACTTGAGTTGAATTGATTACTTGATGTTAAAGGCTATGACTAAAGGGGGATTTTATGAGATTTTTGAACTAGCTACTACAGAAGTCAGTCAAATTGTAGTTCCAATGGAGCACGAGAGTGAGACTGCCAAGAATAAGGGTAATCATTGTTTCAATTATTTGTTCCTGTAATAAATCACTCCAAAGCTTAATCATTCATCATAAACAACTATTTTGTCATCTTTCAAAGGGCTTGAATTCACTGGGTTCAGCTAACTGGCTCTTCTGTTGCTTGTGACATTGGTTCTGGCCATCTACTGAGGAAGTGAGCTAGAACATCCAAGATGTGCATTCACAGTCCTGGTGGTTGCTCCTATATATCAGTTGAGATTGCGAAGATTGATGACCCTACACCTCCACGTGGCCTTTCCACCTGGCTTGGGCTCCCTTAGAGGTGCTGATGAATGCTAATACAAGTGATACAGGAATGAGCATCCTAAGAAGAAGAAAGCTAAAACTGCCAGTTCTCTTAAGTCCTGGGACCCATGAAGACCCATGAAGTCCCATCTGTTGTGTTCTATTGGTCAGAGTGGCCACAGAATCAGCCTAGAGTTGAGGGAAGAAAACATAAGCTCCTTCCTTTGATGTAAGAAGTCACTTGTGCATACAAAGAGGGGAAGACTTAGGAAAGGGAATTTCAGATATTAACTACTACAGCATTTTCAGAGTAGCACTCTAATGATAATGACAACCTTGCAGAGTATTTTTTCGTGTGTGCTGGGAATCAAATCCAGGGATCCAGGGTCTTGTGCATGCTAAGCAAGTACTCTACCACTGTACCACTGGATCATACATACCCCCAGCCCTTTAGAAACTACTTTAGTTTCAAATTTAAATGATAAATGCAGTGTACTTTGGTGCATATGTTGTTAACAGAGTAGCATAGTGTGCTAACCTCCATTCAAGACTCCTGGATGTTTTTGTCCATCTACCATATAAATCACAAAGATTAGCAAAGTCAATGTTTAGGAATGATACCTCTCTCTAACCTGTCTTGCTGATACTATGTGTGCAATAATAAATAAACACCGTGACATTTCATGATTTTGGGAGGATACATAGCTTATTCTCAAATTACAGGGAGAGAGAGAGAATGAGAATTATGTGGGAGCAAGCCTGGTCATGCTCTATTCCTACAGAGAAGGAACTTTGAGGAGGAGGCAGATAGGAAGAAGACCCAGAGGGAAATGGGGAAAAGGACTGTAAATGAGTGAAAGTTTTGCAGCTCTTGCAACTGAAACTCTGTATGAGGGAAGACATGTCATATTGAGTATCTGCTACGTTCCATGCACTCTGCAAATATCTTTCCAGTAACATCCTTTCTGTTTTAAGTGTAAAATTCCTTGCATTCATAAAAGTTTAGCAACCTTTAGAATGTCATAAAGATAGTAAGTAGCCAAAGAATTGTAAACTCCCTCACCCACACATGATTTATCCAACATTCGGAACATTGGATACTTTTCCCTGTGGATATAAAAAGTGAACACCAGCTTGTCAAATACACAGTTGACCTATCAGAACACACTAGTAAGTTTTAATGTGAGGTCACTTGCAGTGACTTAGTATCAGTCATCTTTTTTTTTTTAAACTCTGACAGCAACAGGAAGTGTTCTTGCTGTTTCAGAAGCATGAATTCGAGAAGGCAGATGCAACAGCTGGTACCAATTAGAAACATAAAGTATGATTTTCTGGCCAAATTAAAAATAAACAAATCTTATGCACAGTCTTCCACAAGTTGGAGGGGCAATCACTTCTGAATCAAACAATTGCCTCAATATTTACCTACAGCAAATCAGACAAACACCCTCCAGAGAAGCTTATCTGTTTGTCCTGTCAATTAGACTTTTAATTGTGGTGTTTAATATGAGGCAAAGCATTGCTCTTCTAATAATAGAAGGGACAATGGAATGGTGTGGACAGGCATTCCAAATTATTCTGTCCCCTGCTTTCTAGTATCAGGCTAAGTCCACATGCTCTTCTCTTTCTAAGGATGTAGTGGAGAGGCAGGGGAGTTCCTGCATCAGAGTCCCATTTCTGTCACTGCTGTGTAACCTTGGAGAGACAATCTCTTTGAGCCCAATAACCTTAATTCAGATATAACTAGCATTCATTTTCACATTTTGTCACAGTGTAGAAATTTTCCCAAACATAATCTCATTTACTTACTGAATGTGCTCTGCCACAATTTCTGCCATGTTTGTGATATTGTCCCTGTTCTTAAGAGATAGAAACCACGGATTTAAAAGGGAAATGGTTTTGCTCAAGTATACAGTAAGGAAATGAAGTTAGCTAATCATGTGCCGATCATAAGGCCAAAAGCCATAGCACGTTGACTTTGGTTTTCTAAACATGGAGATGATAAGACTTTTCCACTTTCAAAATAGTGATTAGCTATTAAGGCTGTTCAAACCTGACCTACTTAGGGAACTTCAGTCTACTTACATTTAGTTCCCCCCACCCCATCAGAGTCCCCCTCTTTTGATTCTGTTCTGAACTTTCTTGAGTTTTTCCTTTTATTCTTCATCCTCCAGACTTCATATGGAGCCTGGACCTGTGCAAAGAACTTTCTGGGATCCCTTTCTCTAGCTCACCACTCCCAAATATTTCTCTTTGCCCAGTGGACTGCTTGGCTTTCTCAAATATTAATCTCTGTGAAACTGCTTCTCTTTACTCTTCCGCTTTCTTATAACGCTCATCCCTCCTCACCAACTGCTTTAGTTGTCAAGCACTCTGGCTGCTTCATGCCTCTGTGCCATTGTCTTTGTTTATTGTTGCCTAGAGTCAGCAGGAACTTTCTTTGTCCTTAAACTCAGCTACTCCATGAAGAGTTTGCTCCTCCATTTCCTTCTCCTCCCTCTTACCAACCTACCTCCCCTTTACTCAGATCTACTCACTCATAACTGTCATTTTATAGGGATGACAGTGAGGTGTCCCTGAATCTTACAATCAAGGGAAGAAAAATGATCTTCTAGACAGTTAAATGTAAATACTAATGCATAAAGGATCAAGATAGAGAAATCCAAAGTCATCCCACAGAGGAAATGATTTCCAAACTTGAATAATTGAGTTGTAACAAATCTGAAACCCCAAGAGCCAGATTCGCTTTGGAATTCAGAGCATTTTCATAATACAGTGCAATACCCTATATTGTAGATTGCCCTCAGCATAATGTGCTGTGAACATATCCTCATTTGTGAAATTAAAGCATGATTCCCACACTAAGATTATGAATAGATTATGAATAGTTCATATTGTTTCAGGTTGTGACATGACCTCAATTTACCAAAGTTTTTATTTTCAGAGTTTTTGAGGATTTCAAAACTATGGATAACAAGTTGAGGATCTGAATATCTCTAAGGTTAATTTTCAGTCAGTAAGGTGATCAGTTGGCCATGGAGTGTAGAAAAGGGTGAAGCAAGCAGCACACGTGATCTGTGGACACCAAAGGGCAGTCCCTCAAGAGACTGTGCTCTATTCCAATCCCATTGTCCAGGGAGTCATTGTCAAACACACACACACAAAGAAAGAGTCTGGCTGAGACCACTGCACAGTTTGCACAGCCTTACTCCAGTCACATTCTCTCCAAAGTCACCAAATTATCATTGATCTTGGCACATATCAAATGCCTGCAGAAGAGAACATTTTTCAGTGACTCTGAGTCCTACACGTATGATGCACACCCTCATACACTCACATGCACCTCACATGGTGGTTTTATAATAGCCAACTCCATTTATTCATTTGTTTGGCAAGGATTTGCAGGGAACTTGGTCAGTAGATGACTCAGTTTCTACCCACCTCACCTTGGACCACCCTGTGATATGCTGTCATATAGATGTAGTCACCTTGTGAGATCATCTAGTAGCCAGATTGCTGGGTTCCTCATAACATTTAGGGCCTGATGCTAGTGAGGGACAGATACCTGGGAGATTCTTTATCTGACTGAACCTTATACATGAATCATACCTTTAAATCACACTGAAGTGTAAGAAATGCAACTTTTAGGAATTGGCTAGATTCCTACTGGCCCCCCACCTTCCCGGGATTGTAAAAAAAAAAAAAATCCTTTTACAGTTTAAGGAATCTGTGCAGGGGTTGGAAGCCAAGGAAAGGGTGAGTAGTCTGATTTATATGACCAAGAAGTGTAAGAATCCTCATTTACTGTCTCTACCATATAAGGCCATGGTCCCTCTCTGATGTCCAACAGCTCCAACTCTAGTGACATGTTGGCTACCAAGGACTTTGAGATCACAAAAAGAATGGAAGTTTCCACAAGAGATATTCTTTTTCTTCTTATCTAGTGTCTTGAAGAATCCCTGAACCCACTGTGAAACAAGCCAACAAAAAAAAACAAAAGCCCTTGAACTCAGTGTCCCACCAAACTCTCACAATATACTTCTGATAGTAGATGTGTGGGAATCCTCCCTCCCACACACACCAAGCAACCAGTCCTACAGCAGTGGACACCAGTTGGGTGTCCTCCAATGTAATTCAGTTCTGTGCCTAGAGAGAGCATCAGATCCCACCAGTTGAAGGCTCAGTCCCCAAGACTTCCAATGTCAGTTATAGCTCCAGGTTGCTTTACCTGTGCTCTGCCTGACTGGTGATCAGTTAGGGTTTCTACAATACCCTCTTTAGATTCCATTAATTTGCTGGAAAAAACTCAGGAAAACAATGATGTTCACTGATTTCTCATAAAAGATATTAATTACAAAGGATTCAAAGGAAGAGGTGAGTAGGGTGAGGTACCTAGGGGTTGTCTATCCTGTCATTTCAGAGGACACTACCCTCCAGCATGTCCCATGTGATCAGCTGTCCAGAAGTTCTCTGGACACTGCTTTTTGGGTTTTTGTAGAAGCTCATGATGCAGGCATACTTGATTAGACCTTTGGTTGCTGAAGGACAACTTAATTTTAGCCCCTTTCACTCCCTGGAGGTTGGGGTGGTTGGTTAAAAGCCTGCTCCTCTAGTCCTGCTTTGGTCTCTTTGGTGACTAGCCCCAGCAGAAAACTACGTAGGGGTCCCCAGTCACCAGTGGACTCATTAGCACACAAAAAGGCATTTATGGATTTGAGGATTCCAAGGATTTTAGGAGTTTTATGCCAGGAAACACGAAGAGCAAATACATGTGTCACAATATCACACCCACCCACCCCCTGGCCATTTTAATCCAAAGTCTGTCACCCTGGATATGCTGTGCTGAAGTGCTTCAGAATATTCTTGGAGAAGAAACTGTAACCTCCATTTCTCATTTTAAAGTTAAGGACCCTCTTTTCTTTTTTTTTAAATGGTTATTTCTAGTTATACATAATGTTAGGATTCATGTTGACAAAATTATAAAAGCAGAGAATATAATTTGTTCCAATTCAGTCCCCAGTATTTCCAATTTCTCTCCCCTCCTGTCTCCCTGTTCCCTTCCCTTTTCCGCACTGATTTTTCTGCTATTTCTTATACATTTTTTAAATTAGCATCTTGTGGATATACATGATGGTGAGATTCACTGTGGTATATTCATTTATGTACATAAGAAATTAGGTTGAATTCATTCCACTGTTCTTTCATTTGAATCCTCAAAGACACAAATCTCCCCATTTACCACCTTGATAAATAAACCTGAAATATTTCAAGGGAAATTGAGTCCTCAAAGATTCAGGGAAATGTCTATATTCAGCTATGATCTATTTTTATGTTTTGGGAAACAAACCTGAGAAGAATATTTCATTTCTCCTATATGTCTGGAGACATGTTATTTATGATCTTAGCAGGAAAAAGTTGGCATAATCAAATTATTATAATTTGAAGAAGACAACAGCAGGGTTGTTTCTAAACATATAGCCATTATGTGAGGAAAATCACAAGGTGTATTAGTTATATATGGCTGCATAACAAATTCCCCTAAAGCCTTACAGCTTAAAACATTTACAATCTCACAATTGTTTTTTGGGGTGGCAGGGTCAGAAATTCAGGAACAGCTATTATCTCCACTTGAAGGACTTTCATGAGACTATAGTCAAGGTACCAGCCAGGCCATGGTCTCATGGGAAGATCTGACTGGGGATGGAAGAACTGCTTCTAAGCTTACTCACATGTTTTTGGGCTGGCCTTGATCCCATGCCATGAGGGTCTTTTCACAGGACTTCAGCTCATTTTTCACAGGACGGCAGCTCATTTCCAGTTCAGGCAATTCAGGGGAGAGTAGCCATGGCAGATGTGGCCACCTTATTTCAGGAATGTCATCCTGTCTTTCATGCTATATTCTGTTTGTTAGAAGCAAGTCAGTCCAATCCACATTCAAAAGGAAAGTAACACACCAGGTATGGATACTACAAAGTAGAGATCATTGGCTATTTTGGAGGCTGCTTTAGTCATTGCAGGTAGTTTTAACAGAATACCATAGACTGGGTGACAGAAAACACTTACTTCTTACAGTTTTGGAGATTGGGGGAGAGTTTCCAGAATAAAAGCTCTGCCAGATTCAAGGTATGGTGAGTACTCACTTCATGGTTTATGGATGGTTATAATTCTTGCTGTGTTCTTGCATAGCAAAAAGGGTAAGGGGGAACTATAGGGTCCCTTCTTTGAGGGTGCTGATCCTATAGTGTGCTCCACCTTCATGGCCTAACTACCTCTTGAAGACCCTGCTTCCTGATCTCCTCATAGTGGTGTTAGAATTCTGGCACATTAATTTGGGGTGTGTGCTGGGGGTAAGGGAGAGAAACCTTAAACATTCTGTTCATTACTGCCTACCACCAAAGGAATTGTGAAGTGTTCTAGAATTAGCTACAGCTGAATCATTTTCATCCCTAGGGCAAAAGGGAAAAGGGAGAGAACATTTTCCAGAAATAGGACAGTGTCATGTACAGACTTGAGAGACTGTGCCTTTGACATCCCAATATGAACTGTCTGGAGGGAACTGGGTGAATAAATACCTTGATCTTTCTTCTCTCTTCCTGTCTCTTGTTAGACCTTTCAACTGGAAAAACCCAGTTAGATGTCATGAGGCAAGAGAGCACATTGATATGGTTCATTCAGGCCTGCCTGCCAGGGCAGGGAGTAGTAGAGAGGGATCTGGAGGAGCAAACAGAAGATGGTCAGCTCCATTTCTTCTAAGGAACACTCAGGTCCCAGGGAATATACATTTAAAATATTGAATTATTTGTCCGTAAACTTACCCCGTATTTATCCTAAAGAATTAAAGTCATCATACTACAGTGATATATGCATACCCATATTTATGGCTGCACAATTCACAACACCCAAACTACGGAACCAGCCTAGGTGTCTAACAATGGATGAATGAATAAAGAAAAAATTGTGTACATACATGATGGAGTTTTATTTAGCCATAAAGAAAAAATGAAGTAACTGTATTATTGTGGGTTTGTCTCTGTGTCTTCTATTCTGTACCATTAGTCTGCCTGTCTATTTTGGTGCCATTACCATGCCATTTTTGTTACTATTTCTCTGTAGTACAGTTTAAGGTCTCGTATTGTGATACCTCCTGCTTCACTCTTTCTGCTCTACTGGCACCAAAACCTACAAGAATATGGTTACCTCATACTTGACAAGGGAGCCAAAAACATACAATGGAGAAAAGATAGCCTGTTCAACAAATGGTACTGGGAAAACTGGAAATCCATAAGTAGTAAAATGAAATTAAACCTCTATCTCTCATCATGCACAAAACTCAACTCAAAATGGATCAAGGACTTAGGAATTAGACCAGAGACCTGCATGAAATAGAAGACAAAGTAGGCCCAAATCTTCATGTTGACTTAGGAGCAGACTTCCTTAACAAGACTTCCAAAGCACAAGAAATCAAGGCAAGAATCCATAAATGGGATGGACTCAAATTAAAAAGCTTTTTCTCAGCAATGGATAAAATCAATAATGTGAAAAGAGAGCCTACAGAGAGAGAAAATTTTTCCACACACACTTCAGCTACAGCACTAATCTCCAAAATTTATAAAGAACTTACAAAAATTTACACCAAAAATACAAAGAACCCAATCAATAAATGATCCAAGGATCTGGACAGACACTTTACAGAAGAGGATGAACAGGTGATCAATAAATATATGAAAAAGTGTTCAACATCTCTAGTAATTAGAGAAATGCAAATTAAAACAACTCTAAGATTTCATCTTACTCCAATTAGAATGGCTTTTATCATAAAACACAAACAATAATATATGGTGGTGTGGATGTGGGGAAAAAGGCACACTTTTCATTGCTGGTGGAGTTGCAAATTGGTACAGTCACTCTGGAAAGCAGTGTGGAGGATTGCTCAGAAAACTTGGAATGGACCCACCTTTTGACCCAGTTATCTAACTCCTTCGTTTATACCCAAAGTACTTCAAATCATCCTTTCTACAGTGATGCAGCCACAACAATGTTTACAGCAGCTCAATTCACAATAGCTTGATTGCAGAAACATCCTAGGTGCCCTTCAATAGATGAATGGATAAAGAAACTGTTATGTATATACACAATGGAATATTATTCAGCCATAAAGAATAATAAAATTATGGCATTTGCAGGTAAATGGATGCAGTTGAAGAATATCATACTAAGTGAAATAAGCCAATCCCAAAACCAAAGATCAAATGATTTCTCATGAGTGGTTGATGATACATAATTGGTCGGGGGAGGTAAGGGAAGAATGGAAGAAGGTATGAATTGTATAGTGTGAAATGAGGGGCAGGGAAAGAAAGATAATAGAATGAGACAAACATCATTACCCTATGTACATGTATGAATACACAAATGGTATGATTTTCCTTCATGTACAACCAGAAAAATGATAATTGTACTCCATTTGTGAAAAAATAAAAAATTAAACAAAAGAAACTGTGGTATATATAAACAATGGAATATTATTCAGCCATAAAAAGAATAATATTATGGCATTTGCAGATAAATGTATGGAATTGGAAAATATCATGCTAAGTGAAATAAGCCAATCCCCAAAAATCAAAGGTCGAATGTTTTCCCTTATAAGTGGATGATGATATATATTTAGGTTAGGGAGGAAGGGGGTGAGAAATGAATGGAGGAACTTTAGATTACATAGAAGGAAATGAGAAGAAGGAGGGGGCAAGTGTATGAAAAATGGTGGAATGAGACAGACATCATTACCCTATGTACATGTATGACTGGATGAATGGTATGAATCTACATCATGCACAACCATAGTAATGAAAAGTTGTACCCCATTTGTGTACAATGAATCAAAATGCAGTCTGTAAAAATAAAAAAAATCCAAAATATGTTATAGATCATTTACTCATACTATTTTTTCCAATTATCTGTTAATATATTTCTATTCGTCCTATGACTTTGTGTCATTTCATTTTATAATGAAGATATTAGCATCCTTGTCTGTCTTATATGTTGCATTGCCTTTTTCCAATTTATGCTTGTCTTTAATGATTTTGTCTTTTTCCCTAAACAAGAAAGGTTATATTTTATTTTATTTTTCCACATTCTTATTGGTGCATTATGGGTATAGATGATGGTGGGAATTGTTGTTACATATTTGTACATTCACATGTACATGACTTGGCCAATATCATTCCCCAGTATTTCCCTTTTCCCTCCTCTCTTCCACTTCCTGGTCACTTTCCTCTATTCTACAATGTCCCTTAGATTTTCATGAGATCCCCAAATTTTCTTTTCATTTAACCTCTCTAGCTTCCACATATGATAGAAAACATACACTTGAGCTTCTGAGTTTGACTTATTTTGCTGAATGTTCTCAATTTCCATTGTCTTGCAAATGATGTGATTTTATTTTTTCTTCATGGATAAATAAAACTCCATTGTGCATATATGCCATATTTTCTTTATCCATTCATCCATTGATAAACACCTAGGCTGATGACATAGTTTGGCTGTTGTGAACTGTGCTACTATAAACATGGGTATGTTTAGAAGAATACTGAGGAGTGCTATAGCTGAGTCACATGGTGGTTCCATGTCTTTTGAGGAATCTCCATACTGATTTCAATAGTGAGTGTGCTAATTTATAATTCCATCAATGGTGTAATGTGTTCCTTTTTCTCTACATTGTCTCCATCATTTATCATTGTATTCTTAGTGGCCGCCATTCTGACTGATGTGAGATGAAACCTCAGTGTAGTTTTCATTTGCATTTCCCTAATTGCTAATGATGTTGAATGTTTTTTTCATATATTAGTCAGTCATTTGCATTTTTTCTTTTGAGAAGTGTCTGTTTAAATCATTTGCTCATTTATCAATTGGGTTATTTGGTCTTCAGTAACCAAGTATTTGGTTATTTGTTAACCTTTTTGACCATTTTGTATATTCTATATATTAATCCACCATCAGAATAGTAACTGGCAAAGATTTTCCCCCATTCTGTAGGTTCTTTCTTCACATTCTTATTTGTTTCCTTTGCTGTGTAGAAGCTTTTTAATTTGATGCTGTTGCATTTATTAACTCTTGGCATTATTTCCTGAGCTTCAGGGATCCTACTGAGAAAATCATTGCCTGTGCCTTTATGCTGGAGTATTGACTCTATGCCTTCTTCTTGGAGTTGCATAGTCTCTGGTCTAATTCATAAATCTTTGAATCATTTTCAATTGATTTTTTGTGCAGGGTGAGAGATAAAGATCTAGTTTCATTCTTCTATGAATATGGATAACCTGTTTTCCTTGCACCATTTGTTAAAAGGGCTTTTTCCAATGTATGTTTTTGGCAACTTTATCAAGGATCAGATGACTGGATCTGTGTTGGTTTGTCCTGTGTCTTCTGTTCTATACCATTGGTCTGTGTATCTGTGATTGACAGTACCATGCAGTTTTTGTTACTATAGGAGAGCTTTTATTTTAATGTAATCAAACACCAAACCTTTATTGTAGTGCTTGTCTTTACACTTTATAAAGGACTTTACCATGGATAAAAGACTAAAGGAAAGCTGAATGTGTAGAGTCATTGAATTGATTTCATGACCTCAAAATTTCTGGTATTAAATGTTAAAGATTAATGTGACTACAATTATTTGGAAAGTATCTCAAACATTATTACAACCCATTCAAAAGCAGTTGATTTCTGAAAGCTCGATGGAGTCTTGAGATTGGTCTAATTAATATCAAGAACTAGTCTATTGCACATCATTGGAACTGTAATTACATTTGGGTAAATGTCTTTACCTCATCAAAATCCCCCTGGCAGTCTCATCTAATTTCAAATAAGTGAGAAGTAGAATAGAATAAAATCACATTTAAAGCATTATTGATTATAGAAATCATGAATCTAACTTGAAAATCTCAGTATAATCTGTTCTTAGTGTGAATGCCACTGTCCATGAAGCCTTCCCTGGACACAAGCACAGAATATATTATCCTGCAACACTGTGTCATGGTTCTGGATTCTTCTCTTTCAAGTCACATATGGAAATGATAATTATATTTAGATATTTGTGGTTTAACATTGGTCTATATTATACCATCCTCTGCAAGGTATATCTATTTTTCTAATCACTGCATCTCCAGCACCTAAAGCAGTGGTGGAAGAAGCTTGGAACTCAGAAGTACTGAATAAATACATGAACCTAAGGACCTCTTTTTTAGTAGTAGTGGGTTCTTCATCTTACCTTTTGAGTCCTGTGGAAGGAAGATGTGGAACTGTGATTGAAAGTTTACTTTTGTTGTCACTCTGAAGAAAGAGGAAGATGAGAAAACTCTACTGAGGTGTATAGACATTTTACCTTGCAGCAACTCTAATTGGATGAACTTGGGGTGGGGGCTGCAAACTAATTCTCTGCCCAAATTTAGTCATGCTTTCTCCTTGAAACATTGTCTGTGGTGAATTTCTGGCCAACTATAGAGTCAAGTAGTTTCATTTGGCCCAAAAAGCTTAAAACAGGCATTGTGACCCCTGCATTGGACTAGTGAGTCTAATCAATACTATGATTCCCAATAGTTATTGTAGCATTACTTTTTAATTCCTTCTCACTGCACTGAGAAAATGCATTATTCCATGGTTTTATGTAATGAAAAATTCAGAGCTAACTTTTTAACCCAGGTTGCTGCTGACTTAGAGAGGTGAGGGAAATATCTAATAGACTCCTTCCTGGACCTGGAAAGAAAGGAGAAATCTAGGGATGGCAGTTAATTTAGCACTGACCAATAGTATCTAACAACAAAATTTCCAAGGCCAAAAATTTCACATACCAAACTTCTGATCAATTTAATGTAGGAATGTCTCCCTCTTAAAGAAATTAGTTGCTTGGCCTCAAATTTTACTTGGCCTCAAAATAAACTTTTCCACCTGCTAACACAGAAGGAAAGTGGGACACAGCACTAAAGCATCCCTGAGGTCCTCTTGAACTGGTTCTTTGATATCTGAAAGGCTATAGAGATAAAGAAAACTGCCTTGACAGGCAGGCATATTGAAGGGAGAACATTCACTGAATAACTGAGCACCAAGGAGGAGAAAAATCTTCAAAAATCAGGAACTCAAAAAAAAAAAAAAATCAGGAACTCAAAAACCAGGGCAGCTTACAGTCATGAGATAGAGAACCTTATATACTTAAGTAAACTCTGCAGTTCAGGACATCAGTAAAGTGGTGAGCCCTGTTCAGGATACTTGACATAAGAGGATGATGGAGAATAATGTAGGTTATTTTGTCATTCACTGTGGAAAAATTTCCATCCCAAATGCTTAAAAGGTAGAATGTTTTGCTGTGTGTAGTGGTGCATGCCTGTAATCCTAGGGGCTGGGGAGGCTGAGGCGGGAGGATTGCGAGTTCAAAGCCAGCCTCAGCAAAAGCAAGGTGCTAAGCAATTCAGTGAAACCCTATCTCTAAATAAAGCACAAAATAGGGCTGGGATTTGGCTCAGTGGTTAGGTGCCCCTTGGTTCAATCCCAGCCCTGAGTTCAATCCTGGTATCATAACAAAAAGGTTAAAATATTTTGTATTTAAAGTTAACTCTCAGTCAGAAATTTTCAGGAATTGCCTGAGAACCATCCCTATCATGAATAGCAGTTGACAAAAGGGGACAAAAATAAGATTTTCAGTTAAAATGCTTTCATTTGCCACTAGCAGCTCACTAATAGTGGCCCAGGAATCCCATGTTTCCTGGTAACTGCCAATATAAGAATGTTTCTGGGAAAAAAATGATTCATGGGTTATGGTTTGAATATGAGGTATCCCCGAAAAACTTATATGTGGGACAATGCAGGAATGATCAGAGGTGAAATGATTACATTAAGAGAGCTCTAACTTAGCCAGGTTTTGTGGTACATGCCTGAAATCCCAGTGCCTCCAGAGGCTGAGGGAGGAGGATCAGGAGTTCAAAGCCATCTTCAGCAAAAGCAAGGCACTAAGCAACTCAGTGAGACCCTGTCTCTAAATAAAATACAAAATAGGGCTGGGGATGTGACTCAGTGCTCAAGTGCCCCTAAGTTCAATCCCTGCTACCCCCACAACACACACACACAAAAGAGCTCTAACTTAATCAGTGAATTAATCCATGTAATGGATTAATGATTTGAATGGATTAATGGGTAATAACTGTAGGCAGGTAGAATGGAGTAAATAGGTCGCTGGAGGTGTGTTTTGGGGATATTATCCCTTTGCTCCTTGTACTCTAGCTCTCTTTTTACTTCTTGGCTATCAAGAGCTGAGCAGTTTTCTTCCACCACACCCTCCCAACCATGATGCTCTGCCTTACCTCAGGCCCAGAGCTATGGAATTGGCCGATCATGGGCTGAACCTCTGACATGAGCCAAAATAAACTTTTCCTCCTCTAAATTATCCTTGTCAGGTCTTTTGGTCACACCAATGAAAATATGACTAACACACCATGTAAATGTATTTTTAAAGGAGGAAGAGAACAAGAGAGAAAGGAGAGAAAGAAAAAGACAGGAGGACTCATATATTTGCCTTATGTAGGCAACATTTATATAGATTTGCAGTTACTCTTTGATTTTTAATGGGACACTGGGGAGATTAACGCCCATGCCCTGACACCATGTGCTTTTCCAGGCTTGTCTTACTCCACTGACTGCCCCACCCTGCAGGATCTCTAAGCAGGGTTCTTATATGTAGTGTTCCTGCCACAGGTTGCAACCAAGTGATGGTATATCTGTTTTTTTCCCCCCTTATATCATAGTCAAGGACATTGTTTTTAAAAACTAGTTCATAATCATAAGTTGGAAGTAATAAAAATCAAAAGAAAATAAGACACTAGAAGCAATCTGTTATTTGTTTGTTTCTAGTTCTCACTTATTCCTCACCATTTGCATGACATAGGATCTGGAATCTCAGGGCATTTTTAGGAATTTCCCTCTTTCTGCTCCATTTTTTACTCTTTTTGCCCCCAGAGTTGGTGCTAGATGATTCAAGACTTTGGGAACATTAGTATGTGACCATTGATACGTGGTACAATAACCTGAAGTTCACCATATGCAGTTTTATACTTACCTGGAGTGGAATAGGCTCCTGGTGGAATACTTACCAGAGGAATCTGATCCAGGTTGCCAACAAGGCACAAGGATCTGATGGGCAGCAACCAGTTGGGTCTTCTTGTACAAGTTTTTTTTTTAAAGAGTATTTGAAGTGTTTCATTAACTGAGAAACATATGATAGATCAAAAGGATTCATTGAAAATGATTCCAGAATGAGGTCCATGTGAAATTTACTATAATAATTAAGGAGAATTATGTAAATTAGGAGAGATTTATTAACTATGTGTTTCATTTTATGATGCTGCATGGTTATCCAAAAGAACATTATTTTATATATACAGGAAAGAGTATAAAACTTACACACAGTTCCACCATGCCTACAGAGTCACTGTGAAGACCATATGTACATGAATCATAAATGTACATTGTATATTCTCTTCTACTTTACTATTTTTCATTCAACACTTAAACAGTATTATTTTCTTGTTACCAAAACTATTTGAAAATATGCCTTTGATTGCCAAAAACCATATGAAAACTACCACATAAAAATTTCATAATTTTAAAAATAATGCTCTTACTCTTGGACATCAGGAATGTTTATAAATTCCTTATAAATATCATTGAGATGAACATCTTTGCACAATAACCTTCTTTAAAGTCTATGATTAGAACCTCAGACAATGAAGACAAAATATTCAATCTTGAAAACAAACTCAACCAGACAGAGAAGATGGTAAGGAATCATGAACAGGACCTCCAAGAGTTATGGGACATCATGAAAAGACCAAATTTAAAAGTTATTGGGATTGAGGAAGGAACAGAGACACAAACCAAAGGAATGAATAATCTGTTCAATGAAATAATATCAGAAAATTTCCCAAATCTGATGAATGAAATGGAAAATCAAATTGAAGAGGCTTATAGGACACCAAATGCACAAAATCACAACAGATCCACACCCAGGCACATTATAATGAAAATACCTAACATACAAAAAAAAAAAAAAAAGATAGAATTTTAAAGGCTGCAAGAGAAAAACATCAGATTACATATAGGGGGAAACCAATACAAATATCAGCAGATTTCTCACCCCAGACCCTAAAAGCAAGAAGGGCCTGGAACAACATATTCTAAGCACTGAAAGAAATGGATGCCAACCAAGAATCTTATACCCAGCAAAACTGACCTTCAGATTTGAAGATGAAATAAAATCATTCCATGATAAACACAAGCTAAAAGAATTCACAAACAGAAAGCCTGCCCTACAGAAAATCCTCAGAAAATATTCCAAGAGGAAGAAATGAGAAACAACAATGTAAGTCAGCAAAGGGAGGAATTACCCTAAAGCAACAGTCAATTAAAGGAAAAATCAAGTAAGATTAAAATCCAAAAATAAGTCAAAATGACCGGGAATACAGATCATATATCAATAATAACCCTAAATGTAAATGGCCTAAATTCATCAATCAAAAGACATAGACTGGCAGACTGGATTAAAAAGAAAGACCCAACAATATGCTGCCTTCAAGAGACTCATCTCATGGAAAAACATGCCCACAGACTAAAGATGAAAGGTTGGGAAAAAACATACCTTGCACAAGCAAGAGTTTCCATCCTCATTTCAGATAAAGCAGACTTCAAGCCAAAGTTAGTCAGAAGGGATAAAGAAGGACATTTCGTACTACTTAAGGGAAGCATAAATCACCAAGACATAACAAACATAAGTATTTATGCACCAAACAATGGCGCATCCCTGTACATCAATCAGACCCTTCTCAATTCCAGGAACCAAATAGACCAAAATGCAATAAAACTGGGTGACTTTAACACTCCTCCCTCACCATTGGACAAATCTTCCAAGCAAAAATTGAACAAAGAAATCATAGAACTCAATGAAACAATCGCTAATTGAGATTTAACAGACATATATAGAATATTCCATCCATCAAAAAGTGAATACACTTTCTTCTCAGCAGCTCATGGATCCTTCTCTAAAAAAGGTCACATATTATGCCACAAAGCTACTCTTAGCAAATACAAAAACATAGAGATACTACCTTGTATTCTATCAGATCATAATGGAATGAAATTAGAAATCAACGATAAAGTTAAAAACAGAAACTACTCCAACACATGGAGATTAAATAATATGCTATTGAATGATGCATGCATAACAGAAGACATTAGGGAGGAAAGAAACAAATTCTTAGAGGTCAATGAGAACAAAGATACAACATATCAAAATCTCTGGGATACTATGAAAGCAGTGATAAGAGAAAAATTCATTGCATGGAGTGCATTCAATAAAAGAATGACAAGTCAACAAATCAATGACCTCACATTACAGCTCAAAGCCCTAGAAAAAGAGGAACAGATCATCACCAAAAGTAGCAGAAGACAGGAAATAATTAAAATTGGAGTGGAAATCAATGAAACTGAAACAAAAGAAACAATTCAAAAAATTGACAAAACAAAAAGTTGGTTCTTTGAAAAAATAAACAAAATTGATAAACCCTTAGGCACACTAACAAAGAGAAGGAGAGAGAAAATCCAAATTACTAAAATTAGTGATGGAAATGGAAATATTACAACAGACGCTATTGAAATACAAAACATAATTAGAAGCTATTTTGAAAATTTATACTCCAACAAAATAGAAAACCTGGAAGACATCAACAGGTTCCTAGAGGCATATGAGCCACCCGAACTGAATCTGGAGGACATACACAACTTAAATAGATCAATTTCAAGCAATGAAACAGAAGAAGTCATCAAAAGCCTACCAACAAAGAAAAGTACAGGACCAGATGGATTCACAGCTGAGTTCTACAAGACCGTCAAAGAGGAGCTCATTCCAATATTCCTCAAAGTATTTCATGAAATAGAGGAGGAGGGAACCCTTCCAAACTCATTCTATGAAGCTAATATCACCCTGATACCAAAACCAGAGAAGGACACATCGAGGAAAGAAAATTTCAGACCAATATCCCTAATGAACATAGATGCAAAAATTCTTAACAAAATTTTATCAAATCGCAAAGAAAACCATATTAAAAAGATAGGGCACCATGATCAAGTGGGTTTCATCCCAGGGATGCAAGGTTGGTTCAACATCCGGAAATCAATAAATGTAATTCACCACATCAACAGACTTAAAGTCAAGAACCACATGATTATTCCAAGATGCAGAGAAGGCATTTGATAAAATACAGCACCCTGTCATGCTCAAAACACAAGAAAAAAATAGGGATAGTAGGAACGTTCCTTAACATTGTAAAGGCTACCTATGCTAAGCTCACAGCTAACATCATTGTAAATGGAGAAAAATTGAAAGTATTCCCCCTGAGAACTGGAACAAGGCAGGGATGCCCTCTTTCTCCACTTGTATTCAACATTGTCCTTGAAACTCTAGCCAGAGCAATTAGCCAGACCCAAGAAATTAGAGGAATATGAATAGGAAAAGAAGAGCTCAAACTATCCCTACTTGCTGATGACATGATTCTCTATTTAGAAGACCCTAAAAATTCCACCAGAAAACTTATGGAACTCATAAATGAATTCAGTAAAGTAGCAGGATATAAAATTAATGCTCATAAATCTAATGCATTTTTATTCATAAGTGATGCATCCTCTGAGAGGGGAATTAGGAAAACTATACCATTCAAAATAGCCTCAAGAAAAATGAAATACTTGGGAATCAATCTAACAAAGAAGTGAAAGACCTCTACAATGAGAACTACAGAACACTAAAGAAAGAAATTAAAGAAAATCTGAGAAGATGGAAAGATCTCCCATGTTCTTGGAGAGGCAGAATTAATATTGTCAAAATGGCCATACTACCAAAAGCACTATGCAAATTCAATGCAATTTCAAATAAAATCCCAATGACGGACCTCATAGAAATAGAGCAAGCAATCATGAAATTCATGTGGAGGAATAAGAGACCTAGAATAGCTAAAGCAATTCTCAGCAAGAAGAGCAAAGCAGGGGGTATCACGATACTGAACCTTCAACTATATTACAGAGCAATAGTAACAAAAACAGCATGGTATTGGCACCAAAATAGACAGGTAGATCAATGGCACAGAATAGAGGACACAGAGACAAACCCACGTAAATACAGGTAGCCTCTTCAACAAATGGTGCTGGGAAAATTGGAAATCCACATGTAGCAACATGAAACTAAACCCATATCTCTCACCCTGTAAAAAACTCAGCTCAAAATGGATCAAGGACCTAGGAATTAGACCAGAGACCCTGCACCTAATAGAAGAGAAAATAGGTCCAAATCTCCATCATGTTGGCTTAGGACCAGATTTCCTTAACATGACTCCGAAAGCGCAAGAAATAAAAGCAGGAATCAATGATTGAGATAGAGTCAAAGTAAAAAGCTTTCTCTCAGCAAAGGAAACAATCAGCAATGTGAAGAGAGAGCCTTCAGATTGGGAGAAAATCTTTGCCACACACACTTCAGATAGAGCACTAATCTCCAGAGTCTACAAAGTGCTCAAAAAATCTTTACACCAAGAATACTAATAACCCAATCAGTAAATGGGCCAGGGAAATTAACAGACACTTTACAGAGGAAGATCTACAAGCAATCAACAGATTTATGAAAAAATGTTGAATATCCCTAGTTATAAGAGAAATGCAAGTCAAATCCACGTTAAGATTTCATCTTACCCCAATTAGAATATCTTTTATTAAGAATACAGGCAACAGCAGGTATTGGTGAGGATGTGGGGAAAAGGGTACACTCATACACAGCTGGTGGGAGTGCAAGTTGGTGCACCCACTCTGGAAAGCAGTGTGGAGATTCCTTAGAAAACTTGGAATGGATCCACCATTTGAACCAGCTATCCCACTCCTTGGCCTATACCCAAAGGACTTAAAATCAGCATACTACAGTGATGCAGCCACATCAATGTTCATAGCTGCTCAATTCACAATAGCTAGATTGTGGAACCAACCTAGATGCCCTTCAATAGATGAATGGATAAAGAAACTCTGGTATATATACACAATGGAATATTACTCAGCCATAAAGAAGAAGAAAATTATGGCATTTGTAGGTAAATGTATGATGTTGGAAACTGTCATGCTAAGTGAGATTAGCCAGTCCCCAAAATCCAAAGGCTGAATGGTCTCTCTGATAAGTGAATGATGATGCATAATGTGGGGTGGAAGGGAGGAAAGGGCGGGGTGGGGTCAGGGTGGGGGGGTAAGAAGAATAACAGAACGAGACAGACATCATTGCCCTATGTACCTGTATGAATGCAGATGGTGTGACTTTACTTTGTGTACAACCAGAGAAACAATAGCTGTATTCCATTTGTGTTCAATGGATCAAAATTAAATGAATAAAAAAAAGTAAAAGAAACAAAGTCTATGATTATAACTTTCAGCTAGGGCTGAAATTACATAATTAAAGTGTAAATTACATAATTAAAATTCTCTTAAAATATGTTTTGAATTTCTTTTCATAAGAATTTTCCAGTTGTTAAATTGCTTTATTGAAAGGTGTGACCAATTTATTCTCCAAGCCACAGTCTATTTAAGAGGGCTAACCTCACTAGACCTGAACATTGGTGCATTTATAATTCAATAATAATACCAACAAAAATTATATCATGTTTTAAGTTGCTTTTTTAAAAAAGTTATGTAGAGCTTTGAAAATTGAGAATTTGAAATTGATAATTTGAAATTATCAAGTTGTATTTCTTTTCTTTTTCTATTAATTACTGATTAGACTTTTGGTATAATCCCTGCTCCATTCCACACTCGGATTGGGCTCTGGAGCATCCTGTGCTGCTTGCAGATGTTTATCTCCCAACTGCACATCAACTGAAATGTGTAGAAGTCTCCTCTATGTGACTTGATTTGTCCTCAGTTTTTATTTCTACTTTTGAGCATATAAGAAATGCTTGAAATTTAAGCAGCCATTATCATATGGGAACCTGGAAACTTCTATCCCTTTACTGATTTTTTAAATGTCCATTATACATAAGGAGGATTGTCCAGATACTGCAAGTAGCATTCTCTTATGGTTTTCTATTAAAATCGTGTTAATTATTTAAGATACAGATTTTTTAAACTAAAATTTTATGTCCAACTGATGAGTACATTTTTTTGTGATAATTTTCATTTTTTACATTTGTGAGAAAGAATTTCCCTTCCAGAGATTATATAAATAATTTTCTATACTTTCTGCTGATTTTATTCCTACATATTATCTTTTGATCCATAATTTTTAATCCTCCAAAATACCTGAAATATGTTTGGCATATACAGTAGGGGGAGAATCTTTAGGGTTTTAACCTCCACATAGCAATTCTTTTTACATGTTTATGAAAAAAACATTGCTTCATCAGTGATTTGAGATTATTCCTTCTGTATATTAAGTTCTTATCAACACATACTAGGGTCTATTTTAGAGCTGTGCACAGTATTACAAAGTCATTTTTTTAGATATACATGACAGTAGAGTGTATTTTGTCATATTATACATATATGGAGTACAATTTATTCTAATTAGGATCCCATTTTTGCAGTTGTACATGATGTGGAGTTTCACTGGTTGTATATTCACATATGAACATAGGAAAATTATGTCTGATTCATTCTACTGTCTTTCCTATTCCTATACTCCCTCCTTTCCCTTTTTTCTCCTTTGTCTAATCCACTGAATTTCTGTTCTTCCCTGGTCCCCTTGTTGTGTGTTAGCATCCTCATATCAGAGAGACCTTTTGTCTTTTATATTTGGCTCATTTCATGTAGCATGATAGTCTCCAGATCCATCAATTTATCAGCGAAAGTCACAAAACATTCTTTCTTATGGCTGAGTAATATTCTATTGTGTATATATACACCACAGTTTCTTTATTCATTCATCTGTTGAAGGGCAGTTAGATTGGTTCCATAGCTTATTGTAAATTGAACAGCTATACACATTGATGTAGCTGCATCCCTGTAGTAATCTGATTTTAAGGTCTTTGGATACATACTGGGGAGCTGGATAACTGGGTCAAATGGTGGTTCAATTCCAAGTTTTCTGAGGAATCTCATAGTGCTTTCCAGAGTGACTGCACCAATTTGCAGTCACACCAGCAATGTATGAGTGTACCTTTTTCCCCACATCCTCACCAACATTTATTGTTACTTGTATTCTTGATAATTGCCATTCTGACTGAAGTGAGATGGAATCTCAGTATAGTTTTAATTTGTATTTTTCTAATTGCTAAAGATGTTAAATATTTTTTCATATATTTGTTGACCATTCGTATGTTTTCAACATATGATGATGGAAAATTGAATATCCATATGTAGAAGACTGAAATTTAACCCCTATCTCTCACTCTGCACAAAATCCAACTCAAAGTGGATCAAGGACCTAGGCATTAGAGACCCTGCACCAAACTAGAAGAAAATGTAGGCCCAGTCTTCCATCATGTCAACTTAGGAAACAACTTTCTCAATAAGACTCTTAAAGTGCAAGAAGTAAAATCAAGAGTCAGTAAATGGGATTGTATCATGCTAAAAAACTTCTTAACAGAAAGAAAACTGCAACACTATGTAAATAGAGCCTATAGAAAGGGAGAAAACCTTTGTCACCTGATCCTCAGATAGAACATTAAACTCCAGGATATATAAAGAATGCAAAAAACTTAACACCAAAAAACCCCTAATCATCCAATCAATAAATGGGCAAAAGAACTGCAAAGTCATTTATTATAGTTTTATATATAATAGTGTAAATGAGCAAAGAACTCAGATTTTAATTAAGCAATTATGCTATAGTTCCACAATGTAATGCTCTATTGAAAAGATGATATTATAGAAATATAAGCATTATTATATAAAACTGTCTAGATAATACTGTTAAAGGACAAATACAGGTTTTGTATGGTATGAAAATTTTATATTTTAAAGCACTTAACACTGAATATTTACACACTGCTGTGGTTTAGTTCTCGAGTTTCCCTCAAGGGCTCATACGTTAAAGGCCAGGCTACCTTATGGCCTTAGTGGGAGGTGGTAGGATGTTTAGAATTGAGGCCTAATGCAAGAGTGATAGGTCCCTGGTAACAAGCTCTAGAAGATGATATTGGAACCCCCGCAACCCTTCCTCTCTCTCTTTTGCTCCGGCTACCATGAGGTGAACAGACCTCCCCTACCATCTGCTCTGTGCTGCCACAGGTCCAAATCAACTGTGACCATGGACTGGAACCTCTGAAACTGAGCCAAAACAAACCTTTCCTCATCTTAAGTTGAGTATCTCAGGTATTTGTCACAGCAACAGAAAGCTGACTAACACTCCCATAGAACCAAAAATCTGAAATATTTCCAAACTGAAACTGTCAAGATCTTTGAGAGTTGGAACTCTAGTTAGAATATTATTTTTATGTGTATTTCTTAGTATTTCTATAAGTACACAATATTTTGAAAATGATACTATATTTATTTCTGTTGCTTAAATATAAGTAGATTAACATTTTTTCAATTTCAGTCCTGTGTATAGGATTAGATTTTGCTTTGGTGATACTTATAATCATATTTGGTTAACTTCTGGATCTGAGGGAGAGGCTTCATTTACATTTGTTTAACAATAGAGTTATTATGAGAATGAAAAACAATCATTTTCAATGAGATTGTCTATTTCCATGCTTTATCTCTGGGCCAGAGTGTGCTGTTATCGTTTTTGAGTAGACTAGACAACAGTTCCATTTGAAGGCGCTGTTTGTTAGGATGATTTTTCTCCTTTGTCATTCCAGGAAGTCCCTTTTGTTGGGTTTTCATTTTTAATTTATTTCTTTGTCCATAAAGATATGTCTCTAAGAATTTCTTCAAGGTAATTCCTTGCATTATCTAATAATAGCCATTTGTGACCTTGGCATATGAAAGGAGACTTGGCTGTGTATAAAATTCGTGAGATGCAGCCTCTTCCCTTGAGAACCCTGCAGCTGCAGCACTTCTGACTTCCATGGGTAAGGCTCCCTTTTTAGATAGCCTATCATTTCTTCCTGGCTGCTCTTAAGAGCTTTTAAAAACAAATCCATCTTATTCACATATTTTGGGAGTATATTTTAGGTGTGTGCATCTATGTTCTTCAATTTGCTCTAGTACATGTTTAATACTTTCTGCAAAAAAGAATTGGATTTTTTTAGTTCATTTATTTTTCTGGATGCATTTTATCTAATTATTTGTTTATGGCTTCATTAAAATTTCTGGTTTCTTTCTTAAAATCATCTCTAATTATGCATTGAATTTGTAATTTTTGTTGGTAACTGTAGCTTTTGTTTCTTTTGCCTTACATTTGTTTTGTCCTTTCTCTGTACATCCTGAGAGAACTCTTCATATTGTCTTCTGTATCAGTGATTACTTGACCTCAGTATCATTTGTACCTTTACTGGCACTGATGTTGTATTTACAACTTATTGTTGCATAGTTACCTTTCTGGTATTAATTCTTACAGGATCCAGCTCACTTTTTTATATATTTTGCTGCTTTTTACCTTTGTTTTCATACGACTTTCTGGCTTTTCACAGAAGTCAAGATTTACCAATGCTATTCAGGAGAGTAATTTCATTTTTTTATCTTTCTACTGTGTTCTAGTAAAGAATCACATTCAAGGATTTTCTCTTAGGTCTTTAGAAATAATTCTGATTTTTCTTTCACTTTTTTTCTTTTGCTTTCCACAACCAGCATCTATTATTCACCTCACGCTGGAGCTCACTGCAGAGTGGGTAACTCTTCTCAGTCTCAACAGCTGCTGGTTTCTGGCCACCCTTAGATCTACAGTTGGGGATAAAGCTGGATGGCCCAGTTTCTAATCTCATTCCTGATATCCAACTGCTTTTGGGTTTTATGGTATTTCTAAGCTGAAATGAAAAGTTATTCTAGACCACAGTTATAAAGAGGTAGGCTACAGAGGTTTGTTACATGACTAGCACAGAATCGTTGTTCCTTTTTATTTTTAAACATTTCATATTTTTATTACTTTTATCTTGATATCATGTACACAAAGGGCACAGATATGAAAGGCACAGTTTTATTTCAGAAATTTTGCATTTAGACATACATATCCCAGTATTACTCAGATTCAGACGTAGGCTCTGTGCCCCTTCTCAGTCACTGACTCTCTTCCTAGTGGCCACCATTGTTCTACTCTTGCACAGTTTGCCTGCCCTTGAACATGGTGAAACTGGACTCCTATGTACTCCCCTGTTTTTGGCCCTTTAACTCATCATGTCAGATAGATTTATTCACATTGGTGTGTATAGCAGTAGTTTGTCATTTTTATTACTGTACATTTCATTTTTTGAATATATCATAATTTATTTATCTCTTTTTCCATTGACAGACATTTGGGTGGTTTCCACTTTGATGCTCTTATGAATTGAGGCATTAGGAACATCTTGCACACATTCATTTCTCTTGAGTATGTATCTGGGAGCTCAGTTGATGTCGTGAGGGTAGGTGAGCTCAGCAGGTTTTTTGCAATTTCACTTCTTTATTTTGAGGTAATTATAGATTCACATGCAGTTGTACAGAATAATACAGAAATCCAAAGTGCCCTTTACCCAGTTTCCCCCAAGGGTAACATATTGCAGAACTTTGGTACAAGATCACAGCCAGGATGCCTGCCTTGAGGCAGTCAAGATATAGAGCATTCCCCTCACCACAAGGATCTCCCTCCCTGCAACCTCGTTGCGGGTTTGTAGCCTCTTCCTTCCCACTTCTCCCTCCTTTTATGCCCAACAACTATCAGTCTGTTTTCCAGTTCTGTGACTCTGCCATGTCAAGAATGTTACATCCATGGGTGTGTAACTTCTGGAGGGTAACTTATTTTACTTAGTGTGATTCTCTAGAGATTCATCCGAGTTATTGCACTTATTGATAATCCTGTTCCTTTGTATTGCTGAGTAGTATTTCTTCTTATGAAGGTATCAGAATTCGTTAACCATTTGCCTATTGAAGGACATCTGGACTGGTTCCAGCTTATTGCTGTTCTGTTAAGAATAAAGCTGTTATAAACATTCATGCGCAGATTTTTGTGGGAAAATGAGTCTCCATTTCTCTGGAATAAATGCTCATGAGTGTAAGTGCTGAGTTGTAGGGAGGCTGTATGATTACTAAGAAACTGTCAAACTACTTTTGAGAGTGGCTACACCATTTTCAGTTCTCATCAGCAATGTACTAATGATCCCATTTCTGCACATACTGCCAGCCCTTGGTGGTGTAATTTTTTAAAATTTCCACCATTCTAATAGTGCTTAGTGATATCTCCTTATGGTTTAAATTAGAGTTTTCCTAATGACTAATGAAGCTGAACATCTTTTCTTGTGCATATTTGCCATCTCTATATTCTGTTCAGTAAAATGAACCTTCATGGCTTTTTGATATTTTTCTAGCTTTTAACTATTAAAATTTTTTAAACTCTAGAAAGTAGCTTTAATCATTTAAATGGTATGCAAATCTTATCTCCCACACTGTAGCTAGCCTTCATAGCCTCTTAGGATCTTTCACAGAGCAAAAGTTTGTAACATTGACGAAGTCAAATTAATCAATTTTCTTCTCAGGGTTAATACTTTGGTGGCAAGTCCAAGAACTCTGCCTGGTAATAGAGCCTGAAAATTTTGTCATTTTTTTGATAAACATTTTATGGTTTTACATTTTATGCTTAAGCACATGATCTATTTTGAATTAATTTTTGCATAAGGGGTGATGTTTAGCTCAATTTTCAATTTTTTAAACTTATGGATGCCCAATTGGTTTAGTATTATCTGGTTTAAAAGTTATCTTTCCTTATTGAATTGTTTCTGAACCTTTGTCAGAAAACAGTTGGAAGCTGGGTCTGGTGGCACAAACCTGTAATACTAGAGACTCAGGTGGCTGAAGCAGGAAGATTGCAAGTTTGAGGCCAGCCTCAGCCATTTAGCAAGGCCCTAAGCAGATTAGTGAGACCCTATCTCTAAATTAAAAACAAACACAAAAAAAGATGTAGCTTAGTGGTCAAGTGCCCCTGGGTTCAATCCCCAGTACCAAAATTTGTTTTAAGTTAAAAAATCAATTGGAAATATTTTCATGGATCTATTTATGGGCTCTCTGTTCTGTTCTGCTGATCTACTTGTATATTTCTCTGCCTGCACCACACACTCTCAATTACTTTAGGTAGGCAATGTCTTCAGTGTTAGCAGATTGATTCCTTCTGCTTTATTCTTCTTTTTCAAAAATTACTTAGCTATTTTATTTCTTTTGTCTTTTCAAAAGAATTTTAGAATAATTTTGTCTATATATACAGAAAATTTTGTTGGGATTTTGAATAGGAATTACATTTAAACTATAATTGGCTAATAGTGCTAAACTATAATTTGGGAACTATTCACATCTTTACTACATTCAGACTTCTAATCCATGGCATTTCCATTCATCCATTCAATATATATATGAATATATACATTAACATGCACACACACATAGATACAAGCATATTTGTATATGTTTTATATTTGTATATAAAATACATTATATATAATACATGTTTGTGTGTATGAAAATGCCCATGGATTCGAAGTCTAAATGTATATATTCTATATATTTATATATATTTCATATTATTCGGAGATATAATATATATGTAAATGAATGAATAGAAATACTTATGGATTAGAAAATCCAAAATCCAAAAATGTAGTTTTACATATATAATTTTATATATATTCATATGTATATATATTCATCAACATATTTTAGTTTTTAGCATACAAGCTCTTTACATGTTTTGTTCAATTTATACCTTAGTATTTACATCTAACTATTTTATTTCTCTGTGCCAATACTACTATAAATGGTTTTGTACTTTTAATTTCAGCATTCAGAACTTGGCTTTTTGGATTTGTCCATTAGTAAATTCTTTTTAATATTAATATCTTGTTTTTCTTTTAAAAATATATTTGCTTTTTCAACTTCTCTATTGGTTTTCATTTTGATATAATTTAAGTTAGAAAACCATGGCCAAAATTGTACAAGTAATTCCTGTATAAACTTCACTCAGCTTCCTTGAATGGAAACAAATGTGTCACAAATACAGTACAATTATTAAGCCAGGGAATTAATACCAGCATACTGCTATTCAAAATCTACAGAGTGTATTTAAGTTTTGCCAATTGTCTGCTCCTGGTCATGCAGGATCCAATGGAGGTTTCATTTAGTGTTCCTTTCTCCTTAGCCTTCTGTCAACTGAGACAGTTCCTCAGCATTTCTCTCCTTTTGTAACCCTGACAATATTAAAGGGTATTGACCATTTATTATGAAAAAGTCCCTTTTAAAACTGTTGTTTGTGAATTTAAATCACACACACAGAGTTTAAATTAAGCTTTCACAATCAATAATAAAATACCAATCAGTTATTTTCCTTTGAAGGTATAGGTTCTATCTTCAATTCAAACATAGTGATATGTCTGTAATTCCAGCGAGTTAGGAGGCTGAGAGAAGAGGATCACAAATTTGAGGCCAGCCCCAGCAATTTAGCAAGATCCTGTCTCAAAATAATTTCTTTTTTTAAAAAAAGAATGGGGATGTAGCTCAGTGGTAGAGTACCCCGGGTTCAATTCCCAGTACCAAAATGTTGAAAAAAATGTAAACATCAGCTCCCCCTTTCTCTTTTTTTGTCTTTTTCTTCTTTTCCTCCTCCTCCCTTTCCTCCTTCTTCTTTTCCTTTGTAGTACTGGGGATGGAACCCAGGGCCTCACACATGGTAGACAAATCCTCTACCACTGAGCTACATTCCAGCCCTTTTTATTTTACTTTGAGACAGGGTCTAGGTAAGTTTGAGTTTGGCCTCAAACTTGTGATCTTCTTGCCTCAGTCTTCCAAGTAGCTGGATTGCAGGTGTGAACTCCCAAACCCAGCTGCAATTTCCTTAATCTTTACTTCTTGCCTTTATTGATGTACTCTTCTACGAATATTGTTCCAGAAATGTTCTTCTATTTTATTGAATTTTTTGAAATGGAAATATCCCAAACACTCAGAAAGTAAAAATTATTGACATAATGTTAAAAAATATAATGAACTTCCCATGTACTCTTCACCCAACTTCAGCAATTATTGCTATTTTTTCATGGATTATTTTAAAGAAAATCTCCAGCATATGATTGTATACAGAATTACTTCAAGATATATGTGTAATAAATATTTTAACCACAAACACCATGTCATTATCATAGTAAACAAAGAACAATAATGCATTAGTGTCACTTACTATTCAGGCAATTTCTGGACTCCCCAATTTTCTCAAAGTATTTCTTTTGCAATTGGGTCATTTGAATCAGCATCCTTGAACAGTCCATATAATGCATTTGGTTATGGTCCCAATTTTCTTTCTCTTTTTTTCTTTAATGATATCCTTCCATCCTTTTTTGTTATTGTTGTTATTTTGAGTTTTGAGGTATTGATATTTTGGAGAAACAAATTTATTTGTTGTGTGGTTGGTCGTAGCATCACAACACTGATATCTTATTCTTCTCTCTGTGTAACAAATGACCACTATCTTAGCAGTTTAAAAAAAATCCATATGATTTCAATGTACCTGCAGGTCTGAAGTCTGGGGATGACCTCATTGGATCCTCTTCAGGTCTCACAAGCTGGTCATTAAGATGTTGGCTAGCACTGGGTTCTTATATGAGATGGAATCAACTAGAGAAGGACCTGCCTCCCCTCCCATGTGTTGACAGCTTTCAGCGTTCCTTGCAGCTGTAGAATACGTTGCCGTTTTCTCTGTTGGGAAGTCTGAGTTAGAGCTTTCTGATTGTAGGCAACAGAAACCAATGCTTAATAATTAAGCAAGAAAGTAATTTATTAGCAGGATTTTGCATGGTTAATAGAACCAAGAGAAGATCAGAAGATCTGAACAGAAGATCAAGTAGAAGGTAAAAACCAGGGATGCTGATTGTCCACGTGCAGCAGGAATCACTAACAGTCATATCATGGTGCTGTTGCTGGAATGTCTGGGTTCTGACAATGCTTTTCCACCCCGATTGCTCTGCTCAAGATTCAAAGTTCCCAGGTAAGACCCTTCGCCTGTCTTGGGAAGGTCAGTCAGCAAGGTGATTTACAACCTCATGAATATTTTACACCTCATAGAAAAAAATATTCCTTAAAAGGAAAATAAAGTGCAGTTAGCAAAATAAAATTGAGGAGAAGCAGTATAAGACAAAAACAAACAAAAACAGCAAAAGTCTGCTGTATCTCAGCTGTGATTGGAAGGAGCCATACTGTATGGCCTTGCTAAATAGTCAGGAAAGAAAACACTTCACTCTGGTATCTTCTCTCCTGCCAATCTATGCTGGCAAATACTGTTTCCTAACATTTTGGATTGCTCAATCTACAACTGATGCCTCAACAGACATTCTGGCATTTTATTTTGTCTGAGTGCAACTTTCTAGTTTCCTTTGTACTTGGTGTTGCTGTTGATCAAGTTAGAATCTTTAGACTCAAGCTTGTCATGTAGAATCTACTGTGATATCAGATCCTCAGATCATTATATGAGATGCCCAGGGGTGAATTTGTGTACTCATTGCCTCTTTTTAGCTTTTAGGACAAATGTCATCTCCTCAGAGTCCCCCAGTACCAGGGTATCTAAATAGGTCATTATATCTGTCGTACCAATTTGGTAAATTTCTCTGCAGCCTTTACCAGAGCTTAAATGATTTTGCTTGTTTATGTGCTTATCTTCTGAGTCCCTCCATGAGAGCAGCCATCATGCTCCTCTTACTTACTTTGTATTCCCAGCACTTACCACAGTGTCCGATATATGGGAAAAGCTCATGTTACATGAATGAAGTAGGTCCATATGTTTTTAATTTTACAAAAATTCAACTTTTTTCCTAGTAAGATAGTTTTAGTTTTGAATTTATGGTCTAAAGCAAAGAAGATCAATGCCCTTTATGTTTCAATTTTTAAAAATCAGTTAATTTTTAAGTAAACCATTTGTTTTACTTATGAAATGAAATGCAGGATTTTGAACATGTCTATGTACGTACAGGTCAATGTTGCTCTTCTATGTTTCATGAACCTGTGCAGTATCCATCACTTTATATCATTCCCCTTTTTTCCTTCCAAATGCTTCATAATTTGACTTCACTCAACAAGCAGTCAATGAAATAATTTTGAAAGTTTTCTAAGTATGTACCTCAATGATCAAAGTAAAAATAAAGTGAGTGCTCTAACCTCTTAGAAAGGTGACATGTCTTATATACTAACCATGGCCTGCAGGAAATAATGACTATGACTTTAATCCCACCTAATTACTGTCTCAGGATACCTCCATAGATAAGGTGAAAATTACACATGGGAATTTAAATGGCATCATTTGACATTTCGAGAGACAGATTTTTCTTTCAATCATAGTAGTAAAGTAATGGATTTCCAACTACTCAACTTTACTAGAATCTATTGTATTCAATATAAAAATGTGAGAACTGGTTTAATAACAATGGAGTACCACAAAATTGTTAATTTAACAAGCATTTTCAACTATGGTTATATACACTCATGTTAAGAAATCCACAGATATGAAAATACAAAATTGCAGAGCAAATTATAAATTAATTGTTCACTTTATCAAAGTTTTTTTATGTTTTTATTAGTGTATTATATTTATACATGATAACCTTATTTTGACATAATCATATACTTGGAATTTAATTTACTGATTTTAGATGCCTGTACTCCACTCCTTCCTACCTGTCTGCCCTCCCTGCTATTTCCCTTGTTACTGTTATGATTGCGATGTGAGGTGTCTCCCAAAAGCTCATGTATGAGACAATGCAAGAAGGTTCACAGGAGAAATAATTGGGTTGTGAGAGTCTTAACCCAATCAGTGATTAATTCCCTGATAGGGATAAATTGAGTGGAAACTGAATGGCATGGTGTGGTTGGAAGAGATGGGAATTGGGGGCATGACTTTGGGGTACATATTTGTAGCTGGTGATGTGATGAGCTACACCATGTGATGAACTGCTTCCTTCTGTCACACTCTTCTGCCATGATGTTCAGTCTCATCTTGAGCCTGGAGGAATGGAACCAGCCTTCTATGGGCTAAAACCTCTGAAACCACGAGCCCCCAAACAAACATGTCCTCCCCTAAAATTGTTTTGGTGAGATCTTTTAGTCACAGCAGCACAAAAAACTGACTAAAACATGTATATGTACCACATTTTCTTAATCTATTCCTCAATTGACAGGCACCTGGGCTGGTCCCATAACTTGGCCATTGTGATTTTGTATTACTATAAACATTGATATACCTGTATCACTGTAGTATGTGATTTTAGTTCTACAAAAGATATCTTCTATTAAAAATTAAGTTTCTGTATGATGTGCCAAAATGCCTTCTACTCTCAGGTGTAACTAATTAGAACTTAAATAAATCTAAAAAATAGCAAAGAACATTGAGTTAAAAAAACAGAGAGAGAAGGAATTTAGCTGAAGACTCAGACCAGGTCTCAGGGTACTTCTGTACTTCTATGTATATGGAATTGAGAAGGTATTTACTGAATTAAATTAAAACTGATTGACAGGGAGAATGATAATTTGGTTCTTTTTCCCCCCTGCAGAGCTAGGGATGGAACCCAGGGCCTCACACTCACTAGGCAGGTGCTCTACCATGGACCTAAATCCCGCAGTTTGGTTGTTTTCAATACACAACAATTACAAGATATATTATGATTATAGCCCCAAAATAAAATGATCAAAAGCTTAAAAAAAACTGACTTTCCATAATAACTCTTTCCTTTCATAACAACTTATTACCTAAAATACCTTTAGGTAATGCATTGCCAACTTGCCTTAGAGGAAGCTTGTAAATAAGAAGAAACTATCAGATAAATTATTAAGAAACGATAAAGGTCAGAAGTTTCTTCTTGTCAAATGTGTACTTGAATATATACTAGCTACTAGGTGACATTAGGATAAAAAAAAGTTACATGTAGGGATAAATCATGGACTTTAGTATCAGAGGTGCTCATGAAACATCTGTGAGATGAATTTAATATGTGCAAAATCATGTAGCACGTTAGTAGCTACATTTTGTGTTTTGTTTTATGAGGATTGGTAAGCACAACTGCATAGTGTCCAAGGCCCAACTCAGATTTCGTAGAGGTGACTGGTGTCACTCAAACAGAATTGGCCTGGGCTCTACCAGATACTACCTTTGGTTTCACTATAAATAACTATATTTATATGCATTTTTAGTTTTGTATTTCCACCTATTTTCTTTTGAAGTTGATCAAGTTTTAGCAGAAATTTAATCACTCAAAAAGTATTGACTGTTCACTTACTATGCATAAGATTGACCCTATGTCGGCATGGAGGGCTACTGTTTGGATCCAGAGAGACCTCCAAAGGCCCATGTCTTGGAGGCTTGGTTGCCTTTATTCAAGATTTAGTTAACTTCCATCCGCTGGATTTGTGGATATTTCAAACCCCTGTGTTCTGCATTCTTCGGAGGGACTGTGCATGCACACTTGCTAAATTGTTTATGATATGCACATTTATCCAGAAATGATTCAAGAACTCTAGAATGAGTACTAGATGTCACAAGGTCCTAAAGGCCAAGGAGTAGCAGATTATATTGCTGAATGAGGTTGCTCAATTAAGATTTTGTTTTGTTTTGTTCTATTCTGTTTTGCTGCTTCCTATGGGGTGTGAGCTTTTATGATAACAGGAGACACATCGATAAGGAAGAGATTAGGAAACATGTTTTTAATTAGAGACTAATTTAATCAATACAAATCTTTTAAGTGTTTACTTCTTGAAATTAAGCTGGAAACAGCCCACCACCTCTTCAATGCTGCTGGTTTATAATTATAACAGGAAGGCAGAGGATTAAAAGATTAGTTTTGACTGGGGGTGCTGGGGAATGCTTCGTGGAGAATTTTCCTGAGAGCCCTCTCACAGTTTTATCCCTGAAATGCTACATGCAATTTGGTTCAAGAACACATTTTGTGTTAGAACTAGAAAGAAAATTATAGGCATAATGGTCTAGTCTCTATAATTTATAATAATGAAACAAGGACAGAGGGAGGGAGTAAGAAGATTTATCCACAGTTACAAGTAGCTAGCAGTGGAGCTGGAATGCAGGCTCTCTGTGCTGCAAAGCACCTCGCAGCTATGTTGAATTAAAGTGAAAACACTGGTGTGGGAGGAGGTGCCTGGCAACAGGAAATGGTTTCCTCATTACCTGTGAATGGCCCTACCAGGGAAATCCAACACCATGCGTTTCCTTTGCTAGCTGAAGAGATTTCGGAATAGGTATTTCAAGAACTACTAATGTCATGAGATCTATCTTTTACCAGATCTGCTTCTATAATAAATTTTGCTTTAAAATGATAATAAACTTTTGCAATGATTCCTCAACAAAATTTTTTAGCAACAGAAATTCTTGAAGTGTGAATTTTAAAATAATTAAGATACATCCTGGGAAGAAATACATATGTTTTATCTGGCAGCTGAATTAATGTTCTGTGAGAGAAAATCATTAAGTATTTAAAATCCAATGCAGATCTGCTTTGTTCCTTCCTTAAAAAAAATGTTATGATTTTATTTTTAAATATATATTAGGGCTTATACACATATGTGCAAAGAACTATGGTGGTTAAAGCATAATAATAATTAAATATTTATATGGGAAAATGCCTCAAAAGTTTCCAGCACATGATAAATATCCAATAAAAGCTTTTTTAACATCTCATATTTTTTCTAATATATAAAATCTTCCCATAGCACAAGTTTTCATTTTTCTCTTTTATTCTGTTTGTTTTTCTATGAAAATCTACTCTTAGAATCTTCAAAATTTTTTACATGGGTTTTAAACAAAAACAGTATGTGTGTGCATATATATATTTATACATAATGTAAATTATTAAAATATAAATACAAATAACCTAATGTCGTCCAACTTATACCCACTCTCAGCATTTTTACCCTAAATGAGTGACCTCTTCAGAATTGAATTCATCAATCTTTTTTTTTTTTTTCTTTTTGGTACTGGGGATTGATCCCAGGGGCACTCGGCCACTGAGCCACATCCCCAGCCCTATTTTGTATTTTATTTAGAGATAAGGTCTCGCTGAGTTGCTTAGGGCCTCGCTAAGTTGCCGATGCTGGCTTTGAACTCCCAACCCTCCTGGTCTCAGCTTCCCAAGTGCTGGGATTACAGGCGTGCGCCACCACGCCTGGCTCATCAATCCTTTTTTAAAGAAAATTCTGGCATAAAAATTCTGGCATAAGAACAAAAGAAAATAAAAAGTAATTAAAAGTAACAAGATATTACATAAACCCAAAATATGGAGAGAATTGAAATTTCAGGAATTGATTCTATGCTAAAGTTTTGGAAATCTGGATGAATAAGTGAATTTCTGAAAGAAAACAAATAGAATTAACCCAGATACAACAGAAAAATTACATCAGTAAATAAGTTAGTGCATTACAGCTATACATAATAGTAGGATTCCTTTTAGAATAAATTTGCTGCATTTCAGTCCCCAATACTTTCTCTTTCCCTTCACCACCCTGTTAACTTTCTCTGCACTATTAGTCTTCCTTCAATTTATTTACTTTTTGTTATTTATTTATTTATTTATTGGTACCAGGGACTGAACTCAGGGGCACTTGACTACTGAGCCGCATCCCCAGCCCTATTCTGTGTTTTATTTAGAGAGAAGTGTATTACTGAGTTGCTTAGTGCCTCACTATTGCTGAGGCAGACTTTGAACTTGTGATTCTCCTGCCTCATCCTGGAGAGCTGCTGGGATTACAGCACCGGGCTTATTTACTTTTTTTTTGTCTTATGCATATTTGTATTAATAAACAGATTAATAATCAGTCATGTTGGAATGTTCTGAATTCATGGACTGAGGGAGATGATGAATTTTTATGTAAAAACCCTTCCTTTTCCTTCCCCAACTCTTGAGGGATATGCCCCTGGGGCAAAGAGCAATGTTATAGATATACTATAAGGGTAGAATTCACTGTGACATATTCGTATATGTATATATACGAATACACACACACACACACACACACACACACACACACATAGCAATGTCGGTCAATTTCATTCCACCATTTCTCCCTTTTCCCATTTCTCTTCCCACTCCTTCAATCACCTTCCACTATTCCATTGATTTCCCTTCTATGTTCACAGGACCCCTTCCTTGCATTTTTTCCCCTTACTTCACTCTAGCTTCCATAAATGAGAGGAAACATTTGATTTTTGACTTTCCATATGTGTTTCACTTAGCATCTATTATCCGGTTCCATCTATACATCAGCAAATGTCATAATTTTATCACTAAGGCTGACTAAAACTCTATGAGCTGAGCAGCTTTCCACCACTGGGCCCTTCCCCAGTTATGAGCATTTTGGGCCCAGAGCAAGGGAGTCAGCCATCTATTGACTGAGACCTCTGAAACCATGAGCCCCAAAGAAATTTTTCTCCCTCTATGTTGTTGTTGTCAGGTATTTTGTTAACAGTAATGCAAAAGCAAAATAAAACAGATGCCAATGCCCTGGTTTTTTGTTACCATAGCTCTGTAGTATAACTTAAAAGATCAGGTATTATGGTACTTCCAGCTTCACTCTTCTTGCTCAGAATTGCTTTGGCTATTCTGGGTCTTTTATTCTTCCACATGAATTTTTTAAAAGATTTTTGAAAAATGTCATTGATGTTTTGATGAGATTGCATTAACTCTGAACAATGTTTTTGGTGATATGGCCATTTTGACAATATTAATGCCTTTTTATCCAAGAACATGGGAAGTTCTTCCATCTCCTAAGGTCATCTTCAATTTCTTCATTCAATGTTCTGTAGTTTTCATTGTAGAGGTCTTTCAGCTCCATGATTAAATTTATTCCCAAGTGTTACTTTTTGTTTGTTTGTTTTAGAATGTCTTGAATGGGACAGGTTTCCTCATTTCTTTCTCAGCAGATTCATTATTGGAGTATAGGAAAGCTATTGAATTTTGTATTTTGATTTTATATCCTTCTACTTTGATGACTTTATCAGTTCTAGAAGTCTTATGGTGGAGTTTTTTAACTTCATGGAGTTTTTTATTTCTTTCTTTTCTATTTGTATTTCTTTAACTTCCTCCTCTTGCCTGATTGCTCTGGCTAGAACTTCAAGAACTATATTAATCAGAAGTGATGAGAATGGACCTTGGCTTGTTCCTGAATTTAGAGGATATATTTTCAGTTTTTCTCCATTCAGTATGATGTTGGCCTTGGTTTATCATACATAGCCTTTATAATGTTGAGGTAAGTTCCTCTATCCTTAGTTAGTTTTTCCAGTTTTCTTTTTCTTTTTAACATGAATGGGAACTGGATTTTGTTAAAGCTTCTACTGAGGTGATCATGTGATTCTTGCCCTTAACTCTATTGATGTGGTGAGTGACATTTATTAATTTACCTTAAATTTATTAATTTACATTAACCAATTTTGCACTTCTGGAATGAAATCACTCTATCACGGTATACTGTTTTCTTAATGTGTTTTTGAATGCAGTTTGCTAGTATTTTATTAAGAATATTTACGATGTGTCTGTGTTATATTTCCTTTATATCTCTAATTGATTGATTTGGGTCTTCTCTGTTTTAGCTAGTTCTGCTTGCCTTAGTATTTTAAAGAGTATATTTTTCAAGCCAAATATTGGAAAGCATACATTTCTTCCAAGTCCAAGTTGGAAAATGCTAATCTATCACAGTATGTTCTTCCACAGAGACCATGTGTGGCCTCATAACTGCTTTCAAGAAAATGCGACAGTCAGTCAACAATCAGAATGGGTTCTGGAAATGATACTTTTTAAAATCATTCTGCTAGTGGTTTCCTATTAATCACAAGAACTAAACAAGGATGTCACTATCATTCTAGTCATTTGATGCTGTTCTACCAGCAAGACCTGTGCAATAAGAAAAAGAAAAGGAAAGAAAAAGTACTAAAATTAGAGAAATTAAATTTAACTTTTGGAGTTTTCTTTTTCAATAATTTAATGCTCTACCAGGATAACCTAAGGAAACAGAACAAAACAAAAATATATAATAGTTGATAATATAATTTGGCTAATTAAAATACATACATAAGAAACAGGTACATTTTTGTATGTCATCAGTAATTGCAATGGTACTATACACTAAACCCCTTTGTGTGTTCAACTCTTAATACTGTGAATTGCATGCAATAGGCTCTAAATAAGTATTTATTGCTTTAACTTAATAGAAAGATGGGATGGTGACAACTTTTCTTCCTATGACATCAAAGTGAAACAGTAAGAAAGCATTTTGTGGGTGGTCTCAGGTATATGCTACTTTGGGGTGGTCTCAGGAATATACTCCCTTTGGGTGGTTTAGAAAGAAGTAGATTCTAAAGTAATGTAAGAAGCATTGGGACTTCAAATTTTCTTCATACACGTGTAGAATCTTTCACTATTTTGTGTTGAGGTATACTCTTGATAATCATTCAGGTACTTTATATTTATCAAAAGAAAGTTTAATAAATTTGCGAAAATTATTTCCATATGCTGTCTTTCTCATATGTCCCACACTTCATAAAGTAGTGTGATTTGGAGGGGGCACACGTCTTGCAGAATTGCTTTCTTTGGTCTCCTTTACTCCCACCTAATTGAATTGGAATACCTATTACATAAGTTTGGATTATATTTGGTTTTAAGCTGCATAAAATGTTAACAGCTTAAGTAAATAATTGGTTTACTTGTCTCAAATAAGACCAGAAGTCCAAGCATAAAGTGTCCAGGAATGATATGACAGCCAAATAATGCCAGCAATGATTCAAGCTTTTCTGACTTTCCTACTGTGACATCCTTAATATATGGCCTTTTAACCTGATATCACAGGATGATGGCTTTAGTCTAGGCCTCCTGTCTGTTTCAGACATAAAAGGATAAAAGGAGAGGGAAGGGGATGGGTGGTAGCAAAGGGCTTAAGGAATATATCCTCTGGACCTGATTCTTTCTTAAGGAAAAAAAAAACCCAAAAACACAAAAAAACAAAACAAAAAAAAAACTCCCCAGACATCTAATGCATAGGTTTAGACATCTAATCTCCTTGTTCAAAAATAGGACACCTAGTCACCACCACTGCTAGGAATTGAGGAGTTTATTTCTACTTTCCTCCTTTTATCATAGAGGGAAGCCAGAGAAGTTGAAATGGTTTTTGGATTGTCAATTAACAATGCCTGCATTTTCTATGTCCAGGGCTTGAGACATATTTACTTAGGACTGAAAATGATAAAGACAGAAAAAGTAGAGAATATATGTTTCTTTCTTTCTGGTATATAAAATTGAAGAAATTTAGAGTTGTTAATACGTAAAAAGACATGAAAAAGACTTGTCTTGGCCCACATTGTTTGTCAAATTGCAAAGTTTCCAGGAAAAGTAAGATCAGAAACCCTACAGGAAAAACAACAAATGTGCAAACCCATGTTTTCTGTCTCCCCTAATAACACTCTTTCCCTGGGCTCTTTGATCATATGGTAGATTTGGAATTCTGCAGGGCAGGGGACAGAATAGAGGGAGGGGGTATGTGCAGTCCAGTTCAAAATCTCTGTGAAAGTCTCTCTCTTCAAGGCAAACTTCAAAGAGAACTAAGCAGAAAAGAGGGGAAGAAAACAAGCTAACCCTTCTCCTCTGAGCAGGGCATCTCATGAAATTCTCAGAACAACTCTTAGGAGACAGAAACTGTAATTATTCTCACTTTACACATAAAGGGACAGGTTCTACAGGCAAGCTAAGAACCTTGTCTGGGACCTCAGAGATGGAGCTGAACTGCAGTTGATAGTCACCTGAACTCTGGTGAAGACATTTCACTCTATGAAGACAGAAGACTCAGCCCAGCCCTTTAGCAACATGGGTCAAAATGACTGACTAAACTGAGAAATTAGTGATATAGATGCTCAAGTTATGGCACCTTGAACTCTTGAAGCTTCTTTTTCTCCTTTGTAAAATGTAATATTAGGATGAGATGACATTGTAGGGCACTATGACTTTGAAGTTGTATGATTCTATTATCTGACAGATGCCCAGAGACATTGGGTAAAGCCATACTTCAGACAGATGACAATTTGTTCTACAAACTTATGTGTGCAAATACATACCCTATGTCTCAAAAATATCACTTCCAAAGTCAAATCCATGAACATGGCTATTTAACAAAATTTGTACAAATATAATTTGGTAAATACCATATTTTCTAATTCTAAGGTGCCCTGAAGCTTGATGATAATATATGGGAGCTTTTTTAAACAAATGCAGTTATGCTTTAGGTGCATTGATCTTTGTCTTCTTATGAAAGGGTGCTTTTTGGGAGACTGAGAAAAGATTTATATCCTTTCTTTAGAATCATGTACATGTAGACATTCATACATTTTTCACAGAGCCATGAAGTCTCCCTCAAATTTCTCAGGTTAAAAACTTCTTTGTGTGTTTCTGTTACATTTCATATTTTATTCTTAGGATGATATAATTATGGATTTTACAGATTTTTCTCTGCCCTGTACTAAAATTTTACATTCACCCTATACAGAGAAGTGTTTCCAAGCACAAATGATAGCAATACTATGTTGAAAAAGTGTTTTGTTAGGCTTTAATTCAAAATAAAGATAAGAGAAAAAAGAAAAATCTTATTGCAAAGTTTACCCCCACACCTACTAAAAAGTTACTTATTTTACCTTTAGGATTATGATTTTTATTGTTATTTATTTCATTCTCCTCCCTACATTTAATATGGTAGTCTGTTACTTTTTATATGTCACAATTCCTTCTTTATTGTTTTTCATTATAATATTAATACTTTTCCATGAATCAAATTTTGAGACTGAGTAAGCTTTCATCACTATGCCAAGAACTTACCTGACAAGAACAACACAGGAAAGATTTATTTTGGCATGTGTTTTCAGAGGATTCAATCCATGGTCAGTTGGCACATTACTTTGGGCCTGAGGTAAGACAGACCATCATAGCAGAAGGGTATGGTAGAGCAAAACTGCATAGTTCATTAGTGGCAAGGAAGCAGAAAGAGGGGTAGGGGAAGGTTCTGGGGAGAAGATGAACCCTTTTAGGTCCCCAGTGACCTGCTTCCTCCAACTAGGTCCTACCTCACAGTAGTCCATTCAATCATCAATGAATTAATCCACTGATAAGGTCAGAGTTCTCATGATACAATCAATTCCCAAAAGCCCAGCTTCTGAACAAGAGAGTTTGCAGAACATTCCAGAACCAACCCACAACTGGGACATATGTATTATGTTTCTAACATATTTGAATTTTTATTAAATATTTCACAAATGTCAGTCATTTTAGTGACTATAACATAATATAACATTTGTTGAACAACATATGAAGAACTGAAAAGCTAAAAATATATAAAACAGCAAGCTATTGAGTTTATTGCTTGCATAGTAGAGACAGAGAAGAGGACAAAAGTCCCAATGTCTTATTTACACCTGCTAACTTCCTTCCAGTGGAAGAAGGTAACTAAACCTTGAATGAAGGCAACAAAGCCTCCAACACATAGTCCTTTGGAGGACTCTCTGGATCCAAACAATAGCACTGGATGCCTACATAGGGTCACTTGCATAGTAAGTGATCAGTGAATACTTTTTATGTGAGATAAATTTCTGCTAACACTTGATCAGTGGTCCCACCTCTTGGGTCTCAATGAATTTAGCACCTCAAGAGAAAAGAGATGGAAATACAAAAATAAAAACACATATAAATACAGATATTTATAATGGAAAGACATATCAGTGATATTCTATCAGTTAGCAAGCAAAAATACCTTACTGGTGGCTTAAATTAGTAAGTTCTTTATTTTTAATAAACATTTTTTTGATCAGATTATACAGTTGCTGCCTATACCTTCCCATTCTGAAAGGCTGTGTTATACATGTGAAGTAAAAATTCAGACTTTTGAATCAAATTCTTTGCCTTTTTATTTCTGTACAAGTACTAGTAATGTCCTAGGCTAAGGTCTTTAAAAGGTCTTGAGGAATCCAGCCATGGTAAATCTGGTTCTGAATTTTGGTGAGAGCACCTTGCTTGCTAAGGGACCCAAGAGCTTTACTCCTGAGCAACTAAGAACTACAAGTCTCAGGATAGAGATTGGTAAGCAGGAATCAAGTATTTTCACAGAAATTCCTGGTAAGGGGAAAAAAAAAGTTGGGGTAAAATCAAAATACCAATTCATTCAGACCTACTCAGATTTCATTTGAGTACCCAGGTAGTTCCTTTTTGAATCACCCTTGTCCTCATGGACAGATTTTTCTTCTGTGTTTGACATGTTATAAACTTTTGGCCTCTACTTTAGATTCTTCCAAATCTGATGACCCTGACAACTTGTCAAACCTTTTCTGGCCTGATGTTGGGGTGGAAGGAGTGTCTAGTACAGAGCCCACTATAGTCCACCTCTGACTCAGATCAGGGACTTTGCTCACTTCTCCAGCCAATATTGGCATATACAGAAGGTAACCACATGAACAAGGACAAGTAAATCAGAGCAGCTGTTCTCCAACCCTCTAACAGAGTCTTTTGAAGTCTTCACTGGAAAGGTAGTTTTCATAGAATGGAAAGTCAGAAAGCCAATAATGGACCCATTGCTCCCAATATGGAACAAACCCATCTTTCTTCACTTAAATTTTAATGTGTATAGAGTATTCCTTTCTATCTGCTTAAGGTAGATCTTGGTATGGCCATTTTTCAAGTCCTTCTTTTAATGGTGGGAGATCATGTAACTATCCTTTCAAGAATCATAATTTAGAAAAAAACAAAATAGTTTTTGATCAGCTAAAGAAACAACATTTTACTCCATTTCTCTTGCAATAATTAAACTCTCTGAATTAACAAAGTGTGATAGACTTGGAAGTCTAAATGAGTCTTGGTCATTCTATAAGATGCATTTATTTGCAGGTATCCAGGGTCTAAAAGTAAATATTCTTTCAATATACCTAGACTACCCCTGGTTTTAAGTGAGGGAGAGGCATAATCCTGCTGGCTATCTGCTCATCTGGGATCCAGAGTAATGGATAGGAGTATGATTTGTCTCAGTGGCATATAGTCAGAAAACTAAACAAATTAAAATATACCCCATAGGTGATCCAAATGAAGCTCTGTGAAAGAATTGCGTCCTACTGTGGTTTAGAGAAACAGAAAATGTGTGTGTTTCCTCCTTTTACAGGAAGATATAATGAATTTTCAAGAGAAGCACTAGATATTTTATTTTTTTCTTTTCTCTTTCTTTTCCTCTTGTTTTTGGGTTATTTGGTGCATGGCATTTGCTGTGATACCATTTCGCAATTGATTTATTTTAAGAAATTCCAATTTACACCTATGGTTCTGAGTACTCAGTCTTCATCTTTTTTTCTTACTAGACACAACTAAATAGAAGCATATTGGTAGAAAATGATTTATTCCCTTTTTCATGTTTATTTATAAGATAAATTATTCTCAATTATTTCATTAAGAACAATTTTAAAGGTGGTGGTTCTAAAATCCTGAGCTATTCTTGGTTTGCTCTTCTCCAGGGTAAAGGAAAGATTTATCTGACACATGACACTGATGAGATGCTGACCTCCATTTAGCCATGCTGACTAGGGGTTTGATTCATGACAACATAGAATCATATTTTCTCTGATCCTCTCCAATCTATTCCTGTCTGAGATTTTAGGACAGACTGTGGTCATCAGCATAACCAAATGGGTAAACAAGCTCTGAATCTGCTTATACCCAAATCTCCCTTCAATGCCAAGTTCTGTATTTGGTCTGATTTTAGGAGGAGAATGTAGGGAATATCTTTTATGTTCCTGAGTGTTCTCCATTTGAATATTACCTATGTAACCTCTGTATTTAGGAGTTACTGGGTCTTCATGAGTGCATTTTGATGTTCTGCTTTTTGATTCTCTAGTGGATAGAATCACAGTAGATGTGAATCCTCCATTAGAACATAACAACTTTGGGAGTCCTCAAACCTATTTCTTACACTCAAAAAGGCAAAATGCTTCTAAAAATAACACTAACACATCAGAAGTGCCATAGTTTCAAGGATGGTTTCCCCTCCAAAATCCATGTTGAAATTTAATAAGTGCAACACTATTAAGAGTAATGGTCTTCAAGAGATGATTAGCACCATCCTAAACCGGTTCAAGGTTGAAGGGAGTGCTGTCTTGACCTCTGGTCCATTCTGACACTGGGTTTGTCCCCTGTGGAAGATGCAGCAACAATGTGTCATCTTGGAAGCAGAGAACTGCAGTAGCCAGACGCTAGTCCTGCAGATGCCTTGATCTTTGACTTCCCAGCTTGCAGAACCATCAGAAATAAATTTCTGTTCTTTATAAATTACCAAGCATATGGTAATTTGTTATAGAAGCACAAACAGACTAAGACAGGGAAGTGTGCCTATAATTCCCTGTTCATGAAAACTGCACGAGAAGTATGGTTGTTTAAATCTGAAAAAGGATTTTTTTGAGAAGACACTGTGTGGAAGTCATCATAAAATTTGTTACTTGCTGAGAACCAGTCATATATTTTATTAATAGAAATGGACAGAGATGCTGGAGTTACTATTTATTATTTATAAGGCATATCCAAATGCACCTGAGTTACCAAGGCTTATGATGTGCCTGTCGTAAACAGTTATGAAAGGAGATGGCTATTAAAGAAATCAGATATTTCTTTGGAAATGTCAGTCTGAAAATAAAAGAAAATGACCTCTAAAGCAAAATTCCTTCTAGACTAAAGGGATATTTGTAAGCAATATCATCCTTCCAGGACATAGAATCTTGGCACTACCTATGGCCAACTTTGAAGGCTGTGCTTCCCTCTAAGCTGAATAATGAACCATTGAAAAGAATGCACTGAGAGAATGAATGCTTTGCCTAACACAAGCCTCTCCTTCACCCTGGGTTTCTTGGAAGTGTATTGAGCAGACTCTGAAGATATGCACATGTAGAAAGCTGAATAATGCAGGAATTTTACTTGTTCTCTATGAGGAATGACTGGGACTTGTGATTGGGAACAGAAGAGATGGTAGAGAGGAATCCAATGCACTAGAAAGCAACTTTGACCTTATGCATTACAGAAGAAATAGCATAAAGAATTGCCCATTAGACACAGTTGATGCTATTTATAAAGCGCAAAATTACTCCCTGTTGGAGGAAGGGATACTGAGAGATGACAGCTTTTTTATGTATTTTCCTTCAACCTTCAGTGGACAAAGTGAAAGCAGTACAGAGGAAAACAAATCCAGGGAAGAAATAATCATAAAAGAATGATTCCAGAAATGTCAATTAGCTGAGCTAAGAGAGGATGCTTTCCACATTGAGATACTGCCAGAGTATTCAATAAACACTTTATAATCTTAAGCACAGCATTTCCTTTGGCTAAGGCATTCTGATGTGAGGGCTATCAAGGTGAATAGATGTATTTCTTGCCCTTTTCTCCGCCTTTGTAAGAGATTGATGTGAGCACAACATGGGAAGCTCTCAGGTCTGAGCGTCACTTCCTACTGTGGCTGCTCGAAGGGGCCACATCAAATTTCTGAGCTTGGACAATCAGATGACCACTCCCTAGACTTTGAATACTCTGTGAGATCCAAGGACATGGGCACAGTTGGTCATGGTCATGATGGTCATGATAATGGGCACAGTTGGTCATGGCCAGATGGTCATGATAATTGTCATGGTGACATTTGTGTGGGCAGCAGGAGGGTTGTGATACTGCAAACTTCTGTCCCTATTATTTCCCTATTAATAATAGGGACAGAACTTTGTTATGGATCTTTTTAGGCAATTTTGTGTCAACTAAACTGGGCCATAGGGTGCCCAGAAATTTGGTCAAACATTATTCTAGGAGGGTTATGAGGGTGTTTGTGGATGAGATGTGCTTTGAATCAGCAGACAGACTGAGTAAAGCAGATTGCCCTTCCTAATGTGAGTGGCTTTTGTCCAATCAGTTGAAGAGTAGAACAACATGCCAAGTACAAGTGAGGACAAAGACCTGAGTAAGAACAAAAGGCTTAAGTTGAGCCTCTGCCTGGAGGTAGATATATCCTGTTGTTCCTGTATCTCTGTAGAACACTGACTAGTAAACATTTCTTCCCCAGATTCCTTTGATTCCCTCCAGCATTCTGGTCCTGGTTCTCTCAATCACTTGTATAGAATACCTCTTCTCTCTCTCACACACACACTGTTGCTAAGAGAAAGCAAACTCTCTCCTTTGCTTGGAGCCAGGAATGGCAACAGTGGCTGCAATTGACATGCAAGCACAAGGTGGGAACCTACCCCTGAGCTCCCTGGAGAGGGTTCATAGTGACTGAGGTTGGGGAGGAAAGTGAAAAGCAAATTGGCTTTTTACAAGGGAAAGAACCTGGACTCTGGAGGCAGATGAATCTGGATTTTAAATTAATGCTTGCCACACCCCTACTATATGACCTACAGTGTTCACTTAATTTCTGAGTCTCAGGTTCCTTCACAAAAATAAAATAATAATATCCATCAATGTCATCTTGTGAGAATAATATAACCTAATTTTTCCAAAATGCTTAGGCTATAGTTATTTTACAATTCTAAATGCTAGCAAATGACTTGGAGTTTGATGAACAGACAAAGATTTGAATGTATTTCAGACAGAGAAACAACATGTAACTGAAGTACAAAGGTACAGAAGAACATGTTTGGGAATTGCAGCAATTGATAATGACAATAGTATAATAGAAAATTAAGCTGGAGAGTCAAGCATGCCAACAGAAACTACAGGCTATGACAAAGAATTTCAGCTTTGTCCAAGAGACCATGGGAATCATTGGTAGTTTTTAGGTAGAGAAAACAGAAAAATAATTGCATTTTATAATAATCATTCTGTAAAATGTTTGGAGTGTGGGTTGGAAAGAGGTAACCAGGAGAAGAGTGACCAGATGATAATAGTTGTAATCACAGTAATATTTAAATAATATTGACTAATATTCCTTACCTCTTCTACATGCCAGGTGCCATTTAAGTACATGATAAACATGTCTCATCTCACCCTTGTAATAACCTTAAGAAATATCAATTTATTATCTTTGACATAAAAGAAATATTTGCCTGATAGAGGGTAATTAAATTGCCCAAGTTGCATAAACATGGTATAAAGAAGCCCAAAATGGAAACTAGCCCCATGTAGCTGGAAACACAAGCTCTTCCTCCTTACTGAGACTCTGCCGAGACTCCTGGAAGTGACAATGAAGGGCAAAGTGACTCAGGATGAATCTACAGCCATATGATATCTGTGAATCAAATAATATTCCATGCTTCTTTGAGTAACATCGAAAGGTTTCCAGTGGACAAGCACCAGATAAACAGCAAGAGGTATTTTTCAGGTTCTTGGTAGAGGGCTCAGACCACACAATCAAGGCATACAGACCCTAGAAGGGGCATCAAAATTGCCAAAACCTTATTTCAAGAAGGCACTATAACCTGGAGAGAATGAATAACCAGAAGCAGAGATAAAATTCAGCAGCTCATATTAGGATAACAATATAAGAGGGATTTTATATCTTCTCAGAATAATGAACAAAATTTTAAACTTCAAATGAGAGTTTGATGGAATAGAATGTATATAAAGCCTTTGATTCATCCCTGGGACATTCTAGTCCTGTTTTAGAGGGATATTGACAATGGTCCTAAAATAAATTAAGGAGACTTTCTTCTCAGCCATGAAGAATAGTAATAGGGAAGGCCCAGAGTCCTATATTTTTAATTGTTTATTGTAAATTAGAAAATTAATGTACAGCTTTAATAAAAAAAATTTAACTAATCCAAGTACCTTTGTGTTTCCTACGAGGTTACATATGTGTTGACTGATTCACTTCTGTGCATACAATTCGCCACATGGTGCCTGACACCCGAAAGCTAAAGCATATTTATTTCTGAGTGGCTTTTGCAGCTCAATATTTTACATTTTCAAATTCTATAATGTGGATCTTTTTTCATTCTAAGGTGAAGAAATGGTGAATTATTCCAGACAGTAATATAGAAATAATAGTGCATTTCAGGAGACTTTACTGCTCCCAGAATTATTCAATCTGCATTTCTGTTGAAGTTGTGAACATTTGGGGTACTATTTCTTAGGGGACATTTAATCCATATTACATAGAAAATAAAGATGTCAAACAAACTTTTCTAGAAAATGAGCTGTTCAGAACAAATTAAAACTATCTCAAATCCCAAGCAAACACAATGCAGTCTATTATGTAGCAGAGTAGTTCTAGGTTTTGATATTAATTTTCAATGTCTTTCTTTTTGTCAACTCCTATAATCAATCATCAATAAGAAGTTTCCAGTGTAATAAGTCTTCTGTCAACATCATGTGCACTGCATGATCCATGAGACAATTTTTACATACTGACTGTAGCAATGGGCTGTGGTTGAGTCTTTCCTCTACATTACACTCTCAAAGTCTTGAAGAAGCATTGCTTCTGAGGAAGGGCCAAATATGTAAGGAAAGGTTGGTACCCTTGGGGACAAAATGGTGAAAGGAAAAAAAGGAAATAAGGGGTAAACATTATAGAACCTGATCACATGAAAGGGAGACAATACACATTGTTCTTCTGACTGTTCCCTACCCATAAAAGAAACTAATAGAGAAGAACATAAAAGAAAGAACAGGGTGATCCTAACCATTCAACAAGGTTAGACTAATTCATGCAGAATTGTTTTTAAAAAAAATCAGAAAAAGAAGTTCCCCTAAATGAAAGACTTTTCAAAAAAGCATCAAGAAAGTGAAAGGGAAAAAAGTATACACTACAAACTATACTAAATATCCTAAAATGAATACTTGTGTATGTGAAAATGTACCTAAGGAAAATAAGAACTAAGAACAGAAATGGACAAACAAGATAAAAGTAAAAGGAGCCTCAACTGACCTCAGGAAAGGAATAAAAATAAAAATGTGAATTCATATGTGGAAGAAAGACTAAATTACAAAGTGCCCAAGGGAGAATAGCTTTAAATGGAAAGTAAATAAAAACATGACAGAAACATCAGGAAAAAACCAAAAATGATGAAAATGTGTTAAGGAAAGAAGTGCAAAGTTTTACAAAGAAAGTGATTGAAATGGAAAACAGGCAGAAGAGGTTGAATGAAAAGATAACTGGTGACCCTGAAGAAGGACCTCCAAGCAAATGGCAATGTTTAAAATGATAATTTAAGAAAAAAATCCAGAATTAAAAGGAGAAGTAAAACTATACGTTGAAAAGAAACAGTGGAGTACTTAGAAAAATTGACACAGAATGATCAACTTCAGGATATATATTAGTACAGTGATCAGAATATAAAGAAAAATTTCTCAAGTCCTCCAAGGCCAAAGGATAAAATAATTGACAAGTACAAGAGAAGTAAATTGGTAAGAGATATCAGCATATAAGCAAGATGAGATGAAACTGTTTTCAAGAAATGTGAGGAGAGAAAGTATGAACTAAGGCTGATACAGCCATTTTAGCCACTGGTTCAATTATGAAGGACAGAAGAATAGTTTGACTATGCCAGGATCCAGGGAATACAGCACACAGGTACCCTTCCTGAGCAATATACTTATATATAACCTTCACTCAAACAAAAGAAGATTGGTAAAATTCAGTGAGCAGAGTGACAGTGAGGATTTAATATATTTTTAATTGTGTAGTAAGAGTTAAGTGAGAGGGGAATATGAGTTAAAGAACTATGTAAATATGATCAATTCTGACCAAGTAGCAATAACATTACTTTAAAAATATGAGAAGGAACAGAAAATGAGGAAATTAAAAATAACATAATTAATGGAGTGACGTATTAATTATAAATGGGAATTGAAGGCCACTATTTAAAACTAAATATGATACAGTAAAAGTATAAGTAAGAAAAAAGGAAATTAAGGGCAGTATTAAAAAGTATTCATATAAAGGAAACTATTAGAATAAAAATATGCATTTTCCTAAGTATCAAAAGCAATTGAGATAAAGTCAAGGGGACATAGTAGATATAAAATTCAGGTTGAACTGGTTTACTCATTTAGTGCAATCTTAGTTAAAATTTACAATGTGATTTTTATTTGTTTGTTTGTTTGTTTGTTGAAGCCTAATAAATTGATTCTCAATTTTATATGGAAAAATAAACTCAAGAATAGATAGGTCTCTGTGTGAAGACTAGCCCCACTAGATATTAACACACTACAAAGGTTTTATAATTAACAAGGTGTGTTACATATGACATGTCCCCCATAAGCTCATGTGTAAGACAGTGCAAGAACGTAGAGGGAGAAATGGTTGGGTCATGAGAACCTTAATCAGTTAATTAATCCCTTGATAGGGATTAATGGAGTGGTAACTATAGGCAGTTAGGATGTGACTGGAGGAAGTGAGTCCCTGGGTCTGTGCTTTTGGTATTTATATTTTGTCATAGAGAGCTCTGTTTGTCTCTGTCTCCTTCTCCCTCTCCCTTTCCCTCTCCCCTCCCCCTCCCCTCTCCTTTTTCACTTTCCTTCTCCTTCTCCCTCTCCTTCTCCTTCTCCTTCTCCTTCTCCTTCTCCTTCTCCTTCTCCTTCTCCTTCTTCTCCTTCCATGTTGCCATATCCTGAGTTGCTTTCCTCCATGACACCTTTCTACCATGATGTCCTTACTTATCTTGGGCCCTAAGGAATGGAGTCAATCATCTATGGATTGAGACCTTTGAAACAGTGAGACCTCAGATAAACTTTTCCTCCTCTATAAGTGGTCTTGTCATATATGACATATATTGTCCCCAATCCTTTCCTATTTTCTTCATGGCTGTCATAAGGTGAGCAACTCTGTTCTGCCAAGGGCTCCTCACATGAAGATCTGCCTCACCATAGGTGCACAACAGTGGGAATAAGTGACCATGGACTGAACCTCTGAAACCATAGTGCATCTTTTTTCTGTTGTTTTTCTCATGCATTTTGAAATGGTAATGAAAAGCTGACTAACACAGCTTTCTAATAATGACTAAAAATTTAAATGTCATTAAAGATTGTTGAGTTTGCTACGTTAAAACAAAAAAGAAAAAATGTAAGAACCCTCAAAAAGACAAAATCTAGTTCAAAGCCAGCCTCAGCAGTAGTGAGGTGCTAAGCAACTCAGTTAGACCCTATCAAATAAAATACAAAATAGGGCTGGGGGATGTGGCTCAGTGGTTGTGTGCCCCTGAGTTCAACCCCTGGTACCTGCCCCCCAAATCTAATGTGGAAAGAAAAACTCAAGTACACTTTAATTTTTAAGGACTTTTTGAATAGACATTGATTCTTATTAGGTAGTGCCAGGCTGCAAACATCAGGGCTCCATCAAAGGGAGTAAAGGGGAAACTTTCATAAAGTGTTCATGAAAGCAAGACAAAGAAAACATATTTGATGGGTTCAAGAGTAAAGTCCCTAATTAGAGGTTAGTTTGGTGGTTTTGATTGGTTAAGCTCAAGGTTCATTTCACTATTTACATTAAGTTGAGCTTTACCTTGCTTATATAATAGGAATCCAAGGTACCATTTCAGCTTTATGGTCTCCCAATTATGGTTTTTATTTTTATTTTTTGTTTGCTTTTTTTTAACACCAGGATAAAATTTTGCAACCTGTATCAGAGATAAAGATATAGTGCCCCTCTAATTTACAAAGAAATTCTAAAACTTGAAAGGCAAACTAACAAAATTCTATAGAAAAATGGGCAAAAGACATGAATAATTTACAAAATGTATAAATATGGCCCTTCAAAGCACTACAAATCTTTTCAAAAAATTTACTGTGCTATGGAATGAATTGTGCCCTCTCTATCACCCAACAGCATATTTTAAAGTCAAATCCACCAATGTGACTGCATTTGGAGATAGGTCCTGTAAAAAGGTAATCAAGTCTAAATAATGGCATAGGCATGGATCTTTGAAATACTAGGATTGTGTCCTTAGAGGCAGGAAACAAGAGCTTGATTTCCCTCTCCCAGCTCAAAAGAGGTCATATGCACATGCAGGCTCAAAATGGCTAGATCGATACTGCTTGCAAGTCAAGACAATATGTCAGAAGGAAGACCATTTTGCTACCTTGATCTTGGACTACTTAATCCTCCAGAATTTTGAGAAGATGAATTTCTATTGTTTCAGCCAGCTGTGGAGAGAAGGAAGTTTTATTTCTTATAACAGAATACTGAATGTCAAATGATAGCTTTGAAAGAGTGCCAGAGTTGAAAAGTCATCAATTTTCAACTATCAGGACAAAGGTTTTGTAGGAATACCTGAGGCAATGTGGTTTGCATTACAGGAAGAAGCATAATTATGGAACAGGCAGACCTGCTCCTCTCAGAAGCATAGACAAACCTGTGCTGTGAATTATGCTCTCTGTGAACACCCAAAGCCCAGGCACTTCCTCTTCCCTTATAAGGTTTAATCAGGAACCTAGCACAAGGATGTTAGGGAAGCTTGCTAATTGCTGATTCAAGGCCCAAAAATCCAAGGCCTGAACATCCAGGGCCTGGACCCTGTACTTCCTCTTCCCTTATATGGTATGATCACGAGCCTAGCACGGGAGAATCAAAAGAGCTTAACAAATGGTGACTGGCTACTGTATGCTACATAAGCTTTGTAATTCTGTAATAAAATTTGAGTCTGTCTCTGAACTGGCTCCCGGCGTATGATGTCTGCGCCACGGGCCCATCCTCCTTGCTCCTGCAGGCCGCTCCTGCTCCACTTTACTACGAGATTTGATCAATAAAGAACTATTAATGGAAGATAATTCTAGGGAGGAATTTTTTTTTTAATGAGAAGCTGAAAGTTTGCAAGGTTTATAGAGGTGTCATTCATAGACTGGTAGCTATTTACCAGGTAAGGGAGCTTATAATTATAGAGAGGAAGAGAAATCAGACACCTTGACAAGGTGATCAGACTTAAAATTATCAATGAGGGACAAATAAACATTGTGTGCTGCTGAGTCTGAATGCCCAGGGTGGAAATAACACTTAAGTAGTATCCTAACAAGAATGAATAAACTATATAAGACAAACCTGAGGTGGGGAAAGTGCCACAAAAGAGAATATTATGTTAATCAACAGAACTGGAATACAAATGGTAGATTAAGTAAAAGCATTATGTAAGTGTAAATTTTATGGAAGGCAATAGCTATATTCTACTTAATATTTAAGAGAATATCTCTATTCTTAATATAGGGGCCCTGAAGTAATTAGAAGTAAATGATTAAGATTGTTTTTATACTACTTTTATATTTTTATTGTTGTACCTTCACTGTAACTTAAGCACTGTTTCCAAATAAAAAGTTTTTTTGAAAAAATGAATGGGAAACTCATTGCTGTAACAGAATTTTGGGGTTTGCTTTCTCCTGCCATCCCAACCCTCAACAATAACAACAACTTGCATTAATGGTGTATAATTTTTATGGTTTGGCTATGAGGTATCCACAAAAGACTCATGTATAAAACACTGCAGGAATGTTTAGAGGTCAAATGACTAGATTATGAGATTAATCAATGGATTAATCCACTTCATGGATTAATAATTTGAGTAACTACTATAATGGCTAATAACTGATATTTGTAAATACCCAAAAGAAAATAGACTCAAAATGAAAATTTAATGAGAGCATTGAAGAAAGATGCAAAAACAACCAAGAAAATAAAAATATCATAGAAAAGTAAAACTCTTTTTCCTGATGCCTTGTGGGTGATCAGCAGCTCCAAGATGAAACTGAATATCTCCTTCCCAGCCATTGGCTGCTAGAAAGTCATTGTAGTGGACAATAAACCCAACCTCATACTTTTCATGAGAAGCATATGGCCACAGAAGTTGCTGCTAATGCTCTGGGTGAAGAATGGAAGGGTTATATGGTCCAAATCAGTGGTGGGGATGACAAACAAGGTTTCCCCATGAAGCAGTTATGTCTTGACCCATGGCTGTGTTCACCTGCTAATGAGTAAGGGGCATCCTGTTATAGACCAAGGTGACCTGGAGAGAGAAAGCAGAAATCTGTTCGAGGTGGCATTGTGGATGCCAATCTGAGCATTCTCAACTTGGCTATTATAAAAAAAGGAGAGATGGATATTCCTGGACTTATGAATACTACTGTAACTCATCGACTGGGACCCTAAAGAGCTAATACACTCTGCAGACTTTTTCAATCTCTCTAAGGAAGATGATGTCTGCCAATATGTGGTCAGAAAACCCTTGAACAAGGAAGGTAAATAACCAGAACCAAAGCACCGAAGATTTAGTGTCTCATTACTCCACATATCCTGCAGCACAAGTGCCAGCATATGTATGGAAAATTCCTAATAGTTTTGTTTATGGTTTTTGATGGTGAACTGCTTAAGGTCAGAATGTTTGGTAGACATAACAGAAGGAGTGGACAAATGAGAAATATAAAATTGTTTGGAGTCCCATGAGTGTTCTGGAACATTTTGAGCTCAAATGGAACAGAACACAACAACAATATCCTTGGGAACTTGGCTCCTGGCCATACCCGAGAACTCAAGTTTTATAATAATATATGGGCTGGTTACATAAAGCCAGACAGTGACTCGTATGTCCACTTAAAAAACTATAAAGAGGGAGGACTGGATGAGAGTGGTGGATTTCTGATTGCTTCATTGAGAATTGCCGCATTGTCTGTGATGCTTTTTCCAGTGCTGAGCGCCACATTGCCTGTGATGCTATTTTCCAGTGCTGATTGGTGAGAGATTGTTCAGTCAGGGTGCATTTTGTAAATATTCCTTTTATTATTATTATTATTGTCTTTTTCCTTAACTAATAAATGTATTTTATTGATTGTATTTCTGTGTCAGCCTGGTGAATACAACCCCAAACCTGCCGGTTTAAATTAAAAAGACCAAGCTTGGCAAAATTCCAAAACAGCATATTGCTCTGAAGAAACATCATACTAAGAAAAATAAAGAAGAGGCTGCAGAATATGCCAAACTTTTGGCCAAGAGACTGAAAGAAGCCAAAGAAAAACACCAGGAACAGATTGCCAAGAGACACAGGCTGTCTTCTCTGAGAGTTTCTACTTCTAAGTCTGAGTTCAGTCAAATAAGATCAGACCTTCAAAAACAAAAAAAGTAAATGAAAAAATAACAGAAATGTAAGACAGTAAGACAAGCAATAATATTCTTATCACTAGGATATTACAAAAAGAAGAAAATTAACAGACGAAAGCTAACAGTTAAACTTGTAATTCACAAAAAACTTCCATAAATAATAAAATTTAAAAAAATACTTAAATATAACCCTGAGTGCCTGAGAAGGTTAAAATAGAATTATGAATTTATGAATTCATGGACATATGAATTAAAAATTATTAAATTTTTTGTAATTTTTTTTTAGTTTTTTAAATTTTTTATTTAAATTTATTTTGATTCATTGTACACAAATGGAGTACACCTGTTGTTTCTCTGGTTGTACACAAAGTAGAGTCACACCATCTGTGCATTCATACATGTACACAGGGCAATGATGTCTGTCTCATTCTGTTATTATTCTTACCCACCCACCCCGACCCCACCCCTCCCTTCCCTCTATGCTATCTATCCTTCCTCCATTCTTGCCTCCCTTCCACCCCACATTATGCATCATCATTCACTTATCAGAGAGACCATTCGGCCTTTGGATTTTTGGGATTGGCTAATCTCACTTAGCATGACAGTCTCCAACATCATCCATTTACCTACAAATGCCATAATTTTATTCTTCTTTATGGATGAGTAATATTCCATTGTGTATATATACCACAGTTTCTTTATCCATTTATCTATTGAAGGGCATCTAGGTTGGTTCCATAATCTAGCTATTGTGAACTGAGCAGCTATGAACATTGATGTGGCTGCATCACTGTAGAAATCTGATTTTAAGTCCTTTGGGTATAGGCCAAGGAGTGGGATAGCTGGATCAAATGGTGGGTCCATTCCAAGTTTTCTAAGGAATCTCCACACTGCTACAAAAATTATTAAATGTCAGAGATTAATATGAATTTCTTAAGATGTCCAGGCAAAAAGATAACAGAATTTGAAAACAATGAAATTAGGCTAATTCCCTTTGAAACTGACTTATAAAAAAGGAAACAATACAAACTTTTTGAAAATTCTGAAAGAAAACTGAACCAGAATTTTATGTGCAGTCAAAATGTCCTCCAAACATCAGCAGATGCACAGTTTTTGTTTTTATTGTTGTTGTTTGTTTGTATTTTGGTTCCAGGAATTGAACCCAGGGGCACTTAACCACTGAGCCACATCCCCAGTCCTTTTTTATTTTGAGACAGCGTTTCACTAAAGTTACTTACAGCCTTGCTAAATTGCTGAGGCTGGCTTTGAACTTGCAATCCTCCTGTCTCAGCTTCACTAGCCCCTGGGATTACAGGCGTGTACCACCACACCTGGCCACGCATATAGTTTTTAACATTCAAAAACTTAGGAAATATTGAACCCATCAGCCATTCTAAGGAATCTACTAGGCAGACAAGTTTCATTTTATTGAGTGACAGGTGGGGAAAATTGACAGCTGGGGAAAATTCAGCAAAAGGACTGAAGTGATCATTATAAAATGTATAAATGTATATATCTAACAACACAAAGTTGGGGATAAAGGTTAAAGAATAATAAATGAATGCTATGTATTAGGACAAAGTAAAAATATTGCAAATATTGTGGGAAAAGGAGAGGGAAAGAGGAAAATAGATAAAACGTGGTTATATGCTAATAAGTGGTATTAACAGATACAAAAAATAAAAATGCTGGAATGCAACAAATAGTAAAGATAAAATTTAAAAAGGGGGACTTATATTTAAAAAGGTAAAAATGCAAAAGCAATTATCCAAATAAAACCACAAATGTTCCTAAATGCCAAAAAAGGAGATAGATATCTACAATGCACATAAATATACATCATTTAAAAAAATTACATAACCATATCTTTGTATCTATATTATCTTTATCTACATATATGTAAGAAATATTCATCTCATTGAGAAAGAAGCATGAGAAGTAAAATGCACATAGTCATAAAATATAATGATAGAATTGAAATGAAATATCTTGGTCATAATAGAACAACTTTACTATTAAAAGAATAAATGTTCAATTAGTTCTCAATATACAACTCAACTCTGCTTGGTTCAAGAGAAACACATAAAACCAAGTGACTCAGAAAAGTTAAAATGAAGGAATGGATAGACTTATATGAAGCAAATGGCCACACAAAGAGAGCATTGAGTAACCCTCATGGAGACCAAGATTTCAAGCCCCAGGTTTTAGGCATGGCAAAGATGCACACTTTTATGATAAAGGCTGCAGTCCGCAGTGAAGATATAACACCCATGAATATTTATGCTCAAATAGAACAATGACTCATGAAGCAAACCTGCAGGAAGTTCAGGAGGACATGGTCAGAAACACCAGTAACAGCAGACCTTAATGAATCTCTTATGTAAGATAGATCAAGTAGCCAATAATAACAATAATAACGTTGCCGGCAGGAGTCTGATCCGGTCCGTGTTCCACCGAGTCCAAGAATGAACACCCGGATCACCAAGGTGAGCAAGTGAGCAGAAATTTTATTAGGAAAGTAAAGAAGGTGAAAGACAAAGGCTCAGGACTTCCAGCATCGCGCCTGGAAGGGGAAAGAGTGCCGCTGGGCTTGGTTGGGGTCCTTCTTTACCGACTCTGGGGGAAAAATATTTGTTCCTTTTTGATTAGTTTCTCACAGTTATCCGGACGTGTGCTGGGCTGACAGGTGTCTGACATTTCAGTTGTTCCTGGTGCAAGGTCGGCCATATCACACAGTTGCTCCCCAAGAAATGGAACTCACAGTCTTTCCTGAAAAACAGGGCCTATTTTACAACATGTCTGAGCATGTAAAAATAACTGTTCTGGTTGCCCTCTTGTCCACCTTTATTGTATCTTTCCTACTCTCAACTACCTATCCTTTTTCTATGTCAATAATATTAATAATAATAACAATAAATAATAATACACAAGATTCAAGCAGCATAATCAATTGAGTAGAAATTCTGGACATATGTCAAACCTATACCACAATAATAGAGAACATACAGTCTCCTCAAGTTCTTATGGCACATCCACAAAATTTGATAAAATATTAGCAATAAAACATCAATAGCATCTATAAAATAGAAATATTATGTACCAAACCCTCTGGTCACAATACAAGAAAACTAGAATTTACAAAAAGAAGTAATAATTAACAACAAACAGAAAGTCTCTTCCAATGAGGGATTTTAAAAACTTGCTATTAAAAACTTTGGGATGAAAAGGAAAATACAAACTGAAATTACAGAATTAAAAATTAATAATTACAATAAAATACTATACACCAGAATCACTGGTAGGTATTTAAAGCTGTCAAATAAAAATTCACTGCCCTAAACATTTTCATTTATAAAATGAGGGAAGACAAATAAATAAATAATAGACTTAAAACTCAAAACATTAAAGGAATGAATAGCTACATAAATGAAAATAGGACAAGAGGGTGCTACCAAAATAATCCTGCTCTGTTCTTAAAGCACACAAATGAATGCTGTTGTTGGTAATGGAGAAAATAACAGTATCAGCTCTGAAACAGCACCCTGGTCTTCTAACAATTTCCATTTCACATCTTTGTTCTTCAGATCACCATAGCAAGGTCCAAGTAACATTTTTCTCTATTAATGGTACTTGTGTCTCTCAGTCCCTTAAAGTAAGACTGTCAGATGTGCTATTACTGTCCAGGGCAGTAGTGACTTAGAATCAAATAAGGTATAAGTAATGACATATTTTGGGGTGTTTGCAATTAATTGACCTATTTTTCAAAGGCTTTTAGTTGAAAGGAAAAGTGATTTAAGCATTCAGAAGAAAGTGTTTTCCCTCCCATGTTTTTTTAGTTTTTTCTACTTGTTTTTTAAGATAGCAGTGAGAATGAACATTTTAATATACCCATGGAATTATCCAGGATTGAAACAATGATCAGATCAAAGCTGCCCTAGATAGTTATAAATTATAGAAAACATAAACGTCAAATATCGATACAAGAAATATTGTCCAGTTGCAGCGTCAAAGAGAACTGCAGGAGCCTGGTGAAGCACAAGGAATTCATTGTGCCTAAAGATTTAGCACAAAGGAGAAAATCCATATTTGAAAAGAGTCATAAAAATGTACATTTATTAGTTAACTTGGCCTTGTATATATATATATATATCAGAGGAGGAGGAGCTAGAGAGGGAAGGTAAGAGGGGTGAGAGAGAAGGAAAAAGGAAAAAAGAAAATCTCTTTTATATCAATTTCCCTGTTGCTTTTGCTATGTTATCTAATTTAGTATGCCCTCAAATAGCATTTGAGACATTCCTAAGTCACCCAAGATCATAATGCTAATGGGTGACTGAAATACAATATAAATTCATATTTTTCTGAATTCAAAGAAAAATACTTTTTATAATTCTGCCTTTGTGTTATTTGTTCCTCTCATTCTTGCCTTTCACTCATTAAGCATTTCCTGAGTGCCAATATGCCAGGCAATGTTCAAGGCATGAGGGGTGGATAGGTGAATCAGATACAAGTTCCTGTTCTCTCTGAGTGTACATTCTGATGGAGAAGAAAGACATGAATAAATACACCCAAGAAAAGGATCCAACTCTGACACATGATAGAAGGATAATTAAGCAAGGACAAAGGAGAGTGACTGGTGACTGCTTTAGATTGTATGGCAAGCAAATTGCCCTCCATGTTCCAGAGCAACAGGTGGTAGTGTGGTTTCTGGAGCACACTCATGCAGAGGATGAGCTTGTGTGTGAGAGGAGCAAACAGTAGGTTAGAAGTGAAAGGTAACAGACGGATGTAAGTGGTGGGAATGTAAGGCTAAGGTGCTAATTGTACAAACTGGGCCCACTGTGCTGAATCCCACTTCCTTTGAAAAAGATTTTACCTGCAGCTTAAGTCAATAGGATATGGTATATTCCTTGGCAAACCACCTGTTATCTTCAGGAGAAATGGAGGTCTGAATACCAAGAAGAACACAAGTAAACCTGGGGTTGGTAGGAGTGGGGAGAGACTCTTGTGACCTTTATAAAGACCAAATCCCAGAACTCAGGCAGATAAGGATAATTCTCCCAACTGTGAGATCTGTAAGCATAAGATCCAATGAGAACTGGCCAGTTGGCCCAAGGGGACTCAGAGTTGCCTTGGATCTTTACCACGCACAGTGGGGACTTAAAAGTCTGATGCAGTCTTGCTGTCAGTAAAAGTCAAGAGGTAGGCCTAGGCAGGACTCTCTAGAAATTTCCCTGAGACCCCCAGTAACTGGGAGGCGGTGTGTGTGTGTGTGTGTGTGTGTGTGTGTGTGTGACATCCTTTCCCTCTCTAAGAGAACCCACTCACTCCCTTCAGAGTGTTCCCTTTCCCCTTTTCCTATCCCTTCTAATAAACTCATGCCTTATTCTCTGAAGGACATGTCTGAAATCTTTCTGGCTGCTTCAACTTCTGTGGCTGCCTCAAGTCTGCAGTGAGCCCTTGCCCTGTAACAGAAGCAAGGAGAGAGTGATTTGAAATGGTGTTAAGTTCTTAGGAGACTGATGGTGTAGGAATTTAGGAGACTGCAGTAAAGAACGGAGTTCTATTTTTAGGCTGTTGGGAAACTGTGATAGAAAATAGTTTAAGTCTGGACATAAAATACTGGAGCAGAAGATCAGAGCAACAATGCAATTTTTAAATAATTCCCATCATCTCCATCCAGAAAGATCATCAAGGGTGGCAAAGAAAAAACAAAAACCCTGCACGCTATGCAAAATGATGGACATACTCCATGGGCTATAAGGGGATAATTTTAGAATTATGTCCTTGCACACAGGTAGAGACAAATCAGATCTGGGATGGTCTAAGTTCTTGCTCTCAAATTTTTTCAATTAAATAAGTTAGAAGGAAGCTTAAAATATCTTGTATAGAATCTCTTGACTTTATGTTATCTTTAGAGATAAGAGACTTCAGAGACTGACACTTGGCTCAATGCTAGGTGGAAGTTAGAATCGGAGGCCCCTGGCTCTTGGTGCAGTGTTCAATGGTGGGTCTCAGTTGGATTGCCTCATTGTTGCCACCACTGCTACTAGGCCACTGCACTTACAGCTTCTCTATGACAAAGGAAGTGAGGGCTAGAGACAGGTTGGTTGGACTGAGTGGGAAGGGAAACTGAAATGGAAGAGGAGAGAAAAAAATTCATTGAGTATAAATTATATGGTATATTCTATAGTGCGATTTCCCACACTTCTATTGGTGCATTAATCATTGTACATAATGATGGGACTTGCTCTTCCATATTTGTACATGCACATAATGAACATAATGATATATTCACTGCCCAGCCCTTCCTTTCTCTCACCCACCCCTTGATCCCTTTCCATATTGACCTTTGATATTCATGAGACCCTTCCCCACCTTTTCTTTCCTTTTTCCTCTCTAGCATCCACATATCAGAGAAAACATGTGAGTTTGGTTTATTTCACTTAACATAATTGTCTCTAGTTCCATCCATTTTCCTGCAAATGCCATAATTTCATTTCTCTTTATGGCTGAATAAAACTTTATTGTGTAATATACAACATTTTCTTTGTCCATTCATCTGTTGATGGACATGTAGGCCCTGGTTCCATAGTTTGGCTGCTGTGAATTGGGCTGCTGTAAACATAGGTATGTGTGTCACAGTAGTATGATGACTAATTCTTCAGGGTAAATGCCCAGGAGTGGTACAGCTGGGTCATAGTTTATAGATGCGATCTATTGTAACTATTGCATGAATAAGTTGGGTATAAATAACCCACCAATTTACTGGAGAAGAAACTGAGTTTAGAAGAGATTAAATAACTTGCCAAGTCACAGAAGAAGGAGCTATAGATTAGATATTTATTGTGTTCCTGTGTGCCCATTACACTATGAGTGATTTATCTTTCCTCATGAGCAGTATTGTCCCGGTATTTTCTCTTCAATTTATGCTTAGTCTAGCATGGAAAGTTTCAATTTGGAGATTAATGTAGGTAGGAAGTAAAAGCTTGAAAGTTTAATTTAAAATAATACATTTTAGGGCAAGATATAAAGAAATGAAATATAAATGCTGAAATCATATGCTGAGTTAATTATCCTTTTTAAAATTTAGAATTACTTGATCAACTTAAAAGGTCTTAGTGGGACTCTGAATAAACTGACATTAAACCTGTTAACTTAGAAAAATAATCAATATATTTCCATATTCAAGAATATGATAATGCCTCTCTATTCAAGTTTCTTTTGTTCCTTCAGTAAACTTTGCAATTTACATATGTCTGCATATTCCTTTTAAAATTTATTTTTGGCTTTGAAATACATTATTGTGACTATGCTTGGATTTTTGTGTTATAATTCTTATTCCATTAATATGAAATGTGAGAGATTAATTTTTCACATTTTAAACTGTAATTATATTTATTATGTGATTCTTGGGGGTTTTTTGGAGGGGAGGGATTAGAAGAACAAATATATAACTTTCAGTAGATGATAATTTTCTCTATTAGTTACTAGATATGCCTCGCATTATCTGGTTATTTTCAGGTAATTTTAACTAGAAATACAAGAACAATAAATGACTTGCTGAGAGGACTCATCCTACTCTTGTTTCTGGATTCTAAGGCAATGCCTCTGTTGCATTAAAATATGATTGGTGGCTATTGGATTAGGGTTTTCCTAATTGGCCATTAGGGATACTTTTTTATACTTATGTAACCAATCATATGGAAGTCTGTTTTGCCAAATGATGAACAATTTGTATGCTTTTCTGGTATCCATTCTTTCTCTATTACCTGGAAGAAATCCAGCTGAATCATGCAGAATTAACCACTTAAAATATGGCAGAGAGCGAAGTGTAATAACTTTGTGACATTCTTCAACAGATTAAAGAATTCTAGAGTTGTCTCTTTGGGGGGCAGGACTAGAAATTAATTTTATGTCTATAAGTGAATTTGAAACATTTTACCTGTTTCTATATGGGATACTGGGATACTTCATAACAAATTTTCTAATTTGAAGGATAAAGACATTTTTAAAAGCTTGGAAATTTTGGCATTCTTTTCTTCAGAGTATATTTTTTCCCCATCTTAATTCCAGCTATAATGATTTGAAACATGATTTGATTACTGCATCCAATATTTTTCAATTGACACATGTACATGTAACTATACATACTTATGGGATGCAGTGTGATAATTTGATAACTGCATACAATGTGTTATTATCAAATCAGGACAATTCCAATTTTTATCCCCTTAAACATTTATCATTTGTTTGTGCTGGGAAGTTTTAAAATCATCTCTTCTCTCTCTCTCTCTTTTTTTTTTTTTCTGGTGCTGGGGATTGAACTCAGGGCCTTGTGCTTGTGAGGCAAGCACTCTACCAACTTAGCTATATCCCCAACCCCATCTCTTCTAATTCTTTATGAAATAAATAGTAAATTCTGAACTATAGTTACCATGCTTTAGAAAATTAGGACTTATTCCACCTATATAACTATAGTTTAGTACCCTCTGTCCACCCTCCCCTTTAACCTCCCTCACTATTTCCCCCTCTAACCCCCAGTGACCACTATTCTACTCTTGGGAGTATTTTTAGTTCCATCCTTAGTTTCTAATTTCTTCATGTTTTCTAGTTCACCAAGTTTTTGGAAACTGTGTATTCCTAGAAAATTACCCATTTCATTGAAATTATGTGAATATATTACCAAAAGCATTGATCATTACAAATTCAAAAATGCTTCCAATTTTTTCTAATAACTTATTAAATTACTCATTGCTGTATTTGTCAAGTTACTCAATATTGTATTAAATTACTCTGCTGTAAATTCATGTACTTGTGCATTTTTTCTTATGTGAACTTGCAAGAATTATATCAATTCAGTTGCTATTCTTTTTCAGTAAATCACCCTTAGATTTATAAATTCTGATTTTATGTTTTTCAACAGATTAGTTCTTATTTTCAGATTAGTTTTATTTTCCTTCCTTTAGTTTCATTAAATATTTACCATTATTTTTGTAGTTTCAGTAAAATGTTAATGTATATGTCTTATTTTTTTAAAATAATAATTTAACTTCACATTGGCCTCATGATGTAATTTCTTGATATGACTTGTTTTCAGGACTTTTCTTTTTGATTTTACATTGACCTTCAAATTCTAGGATAGTTCTAAAAATATTTCTTCTTGGGTGGATTAACTTTATTAACAATTTTTAAATAACTTCTAAGAATTTTTTGTGCTACATAAATTTGTTTTATATAATTATTTATTGCTAAAGCAATTGGATTTCATAGTTTGTAATTTCCCATACAAAATTTGCTTAAAGGATAAAATGTTAGGAATACATATGTTTATACTACTGTTTCTGTTGTTCAAACAAAATATTGGAGTGAAATGTGCAGGGTTTGAAGTCCAACCAACCACCATGACACCCAGTCCTTGCCACGTTCTTGCTATGGAAGCTCACTGGTATCTATCTATTCAACATTCCAGAGTTTCAGTATCATCATTTCTAAGAAGAAACTAATCATACATATTCAAATATCTTTAACCGGGAAAATGAGAGTAAAGTATTATGCATAACCCTGGCTTGAACTGTGGTTGCTTGACTTTATTTGTTTATTTATTTATAGCTCCATAATTAGACATAGTATTTGGGTTCATCCTGACAAACTCATACATACATGGAATTTGATTTCAGTTCATTACCCCTTTTTTTTCCTCCCCATTTTCTCTTCCATCATCCCACCCCTCTCCCATTTTTTTTCCTCTACTCTACAAACTTCCTTTCACTTATCTATTAAATTATATTTGATTGGTTCTTTCTGCCTATGCATAAAGTTGAAGTTCCCTGTCATGTATTTATATATACACTTGATTTTCTAAGAGTTCATTCTGCTTTGCCTCTCCCTTACCCATCCTTCCACTCTGCCTCTTGATCTCCTTCTATATTACTGGTCTTCCTTTATCTTTATGTTATCCTATTCTTGTCCCCACTTACATTGTGAAATAAATCAGATTCAGAAAACATTCATGTTTTCTCTCATATGCAAACATGTTTTTATTTATACTCTTGTTCTACTTGGTGTTACATATACATGTCACTTATATTTAGAATTTTTAAAAAAACATGGTGGTGTTTTCTACTAAGAACTTTTTACCCATCTACAATTATTGCCATATAATGTGTTTGGCTACAATTTTGTGAATCTATACTCTTGTTCTAAGTTTCTTATTTACTCCTTTGTATCCTTCATGTGGAATATCTGTCTTCCACTTGTATTTTGAAATTTATAATTTTTTCATATATTACCTTTAACCTTAGTGAAAATCCAATATTTAATATTTGTAATCAAATATATCATAAAAGGAATAGCACTCATTCAAATGGAATTGTGGAAGGTAAGGGAATTAGTTAGTAAATATTCTTGCCTGAAAAATAAAAAGCATAAAATTTTGACCCAATGTCTTTGCCCAGGATCAGAAACCTGGACCTTTTAAAGTCAAAAACAGGGCCAGGACATCCATTTTTCTGCTATAGTAAGAAAGGTAGTTAGCTACCTTATATTCCTTACCCTATCAACCAGCAGAGGCAATTGTTGTCATGCAAATTAGTTTTTTCTGGCAGCCTGATTTCTGAGATGCATACAGGAAACTGGAAGTCCATTGACAGGTACCACACTTGCATGGAGACACTGAGGAGTGAGAGTAGCGGATGACTATGAATCATTGAATTTTTTATTTTTGTTTTCTTTAATTTTTAAATTTTTATTTCTTCTTTTTCTCTCTCTTTCTTCTCATTCTATTTTCCTTTCCTTTTTTTTCTCTTCCCACTCTATTTTCCTTCTGTTTACCTGTTCCTTGGAGTCTCTCCCTTTTCTCATGCTACTGATGAGCTCATTGTAAACTAACAGCTATATAGTAGATAATAACTGATCTTGTCCTATTTGTTTACTCCAAATTGTTAATGCCTTTATAGGGAGTTTTTGAGGTAAGACTGCATATTGTTTGTATTGGGAGCTGCTGATATTGATCTTCCCCTCAAAGGAAAGGTATTGGAAACCTGCAGGGTCACCCTAAGCCACAGAGAGGAAGCTACATACTTCTATTCTTATCTGGGAGAGGAGAATATACAGAAATAGTATGAAAAAAGAGGGGGAAATGTGTCCCGAGCAAACCAAGATGCTATTTTGACATAGTCCAATGACAGTATGGCAGTAGAAATGACAGAAAGAGAGTTTAGAATCTACATGATTAAAATAATCTGTGAAGCAAAAGATGACATAAGAGAGCAAATGCAGGCATTGCATGATCACTCCAATAAACAGTTAAAAGAGCAAATGCAGGAAGCAAAAGAGAACTTCAATAAAGAGATAGAGATTCTAAAACAAACAAACAAACAAAAAACAGAAATACTTTCAATGAAAGAAACAATAAACCAAATTAAAAACCCAATAGAAAGCATCACCAACAGAATGGATGGAAGACAGAATCTCAGACAATAAAGACAAAATATTTCATCCATTTTCATACATTTCATACTGATTCAGGGAAGCATAAACCAGCAAGACATACCAATTTTAAATATTTACACCCCAAACAATGGGGCATCTACGTACATCAAACAAACCCTTCTCAACTTTAAGAATCAAATAGACCAAAACACAATAACAGTGGGTGACTTTAACACATCACTCTCACCACTGGATAGATCCTTCAAACAAAAACTGAACAAAAAAACTATAGAACAAAATAATACAATCAATGATATGGACTTAACAGACATGAATACAGTATTTCATCCATCATCAAGTGAATACACTTTCTTCTCAGCAGCTCATGGATCCTCCTCCAAAATAGACCATAGACTATGCCATAAAGAAGCTATTAATAAATATAAAAAATAGAGATACTACCTTGTAGTTTATCAGACCATAATGGAATGCAATTAGAAATCAATGGCGAAGTAAAAAACAAAAATTACACCTATACCTGGAGACTAAATAATATGCTATGGAATGATGCAATGATAAGAGAAGACATCAGGGGGGAAATGAAAAAAATTCTTAGAGGTAAATGAGAACAATGACACAACATATCAAAATCTCTGGGAGACTCTGAAAGCAGTACTAAGGGGGAAAGTTCATGGCATTGAGCCCATACATTAGGAAAACAAAAAGTCAACAAGTAAATGACCTAACATTACATCTAAAAACTCTGGGAAAAGAAGAACATATCAACACCAAAAGTAGTAGAAGACAGGAAATAATTAAAATCAGAGCTGAAATCAATGAAATTGAAACAAGAGAACAATTCAAAAATTGACAAAACAAAAAGTTAGTTCTTTGAAAAAGTAAACAAAACTGATAAACCCTTAGCCACACTAACGAAGAGGAGAGAAAAACTCAAATTACTAGAATTTGTGATGAGAATGGAAAAATCATGACAGACACCATGGAAATACATAATTAGAAGCCTCTTTGAAAATCTATACTCCAGCAAAATAGAAAATATCAAAGACATTGACAAATTCATAGAGATATATGATTCTCCCAAATTGAATCAGGAAGACATACACAACTTAAACAGATTAATTTCAAGTACTGAAATAGAAGAAGCCATCAAAAGCCTATCAACCAAGAAAATCCCAGGACCAGATGGACTCTCAGCCAAATTCTACAGGACCTTTAAAGAAGAACTAATACCAACACTCCTCAAAGTATTCCATGAAATAGAAAAGGAGGAAATCCTTCCAAACTCATTCTATGAAGCATAAAAGAAAGAAAACTTTAGACCAACACTAACACTGATGAATATAGATGCAAAAATCCTTAACAAAATTCTGGCAAATTGCATACCAAAACATATAAAAAAGATAATGCACCATAATCAAGTGTGGTTTATCCCAGGGATGAAAGGATGGTTCAACATCCAGAAATCAATAAATTTAATTTCAACACATCAATAGACTTAAAGTTAAGGATCATATGATTTTTTTCAATAGATGCTGAGAAAGCATTTGAGAAAATACAGCACCCCTTCATGCTGAAAACACTAGAAAAAATAGGGATAGTTAGAATATACCTCAATATTGTAAAGACTGTCTATGGTAAGCCCATGGCCAACATCATTCTAAATGGAGAAAAACTAAAAGCATTCCCTCTAAAAGCTGGAACCAAACAGGGATGCCCTCTTTTACCACTTCTATTCAACATCATCCTTGAAACACTAGCCAGAGAAATTAGACAGACCAAAAAAATTGAAGGAATACAAACAGGAAAAGAATAACTTGAGTTGTCACTATTTGTCAATGACATGATTCTATATTTTGAGGATCCAAAAAACTCTACTAGAAAACTTCCAGAACTAATAAATAAATTCAGCAAAGTAACAGGATATAAAATCAATACACATAAATCCAATGCATTTCTTTTCATAAGTGATGAATCCTCTGAAAGAGAAATTAGGAAAACCACTCCATTCACAATAGCCTCAAAACAAAAACAAAAACAAAAACAAACTTGCGAACCAAACCAACAAAAGAGGTGAAAGATCTCTCCAATGAAAACTATAGAACACTAAAAAAAGAAATTGAAGTAAACCTTAAAAGATGGAAAGATCACCCATGTTCTTGGATAGGCAGAATTAATATTTTCAAAATGGTCATTCTACCAAAGGCGCTATACAGATTCAATGCAATTCTAAGTAAAATTCCAATGACATTCCTCATAGAACTAGAGAAGGAAATCATGAACTTCATCTGGAAGAATAAGAGACCTCAAATAGCCAAAACAATCCTGAGCAGAAAGAGTAAAGCAGAAGGTATCACAATACCAGACCTTAATCTGTACTTCAGCGCTATAGTAACAAAAATGGCATGGTGTATTGGCACCAAAATAGACAGGCAGACCAGTGGAAAAGAATAGAAGACCAATGGCACTGGCACCAAAATAGACAGGCAGACCAGTGGTACAGAATAGAGATAAACCCACAAAAATACAGTTACCTCATACTAGACAAAGATATCAAAAACATACAATGGAGTAAAGATAGTCCATTCAATAAATGGCGCTGGAAAAACTGGAAATCCACATGTAATAAAATGAAATTAAACTTCTATCTCTCACCCTGCACAAAACTCAACTCAAAATGGATCAAGGACTTAGGAATTAGACTAGAGACCCTACACCAAATAGAAGACAAAGTAGGCCTGAATCTTCATCATGTTGACTTAGAATCAGATTTCCTTAACAAGACTTCCAAAGCACAAGAAATCAAAACAAGAATCAATAAATGGGATGAACTCAAACTGAAAAGCTTTTTCTCAGCAAAGGATACAATCAATAATGTGAAAAAAGAGCCTACAGAGTGGGAGAAAATCTTTTCCACACACACTTCCGATAGAGCACTAATCTCCAAAATTTATAAAGAACTTACAAAACTTTAGACCAAAAATACAAAGAACCCAATCAATAAATGGGCCTAGGATCTGGACAGACACTTTACAGAAGATGTACAGGCGATCAATAAATACATTAAAAAATGTTCAACATCTCTAGTAATTAGAGAAATGCAAATTAAAACAACTCTAAGATTTCATCTTACTCCAATTAGAATGGCTATTATCAAGAACACAAGCAATAATAGATGCTGACATGGCTGTGGGGAAAAAGGCACACTTTCACATTGCTGGTGGAGTTGCAAATTGGTACAGCCACTCTGGAAAGCACTGTGGAGATTCCTCTGAAACTTGGAATGGACCCACTTTTTGACCCAGTTATCCCACTCCTTGATTTATACTCAAAGGACTTAAAATTAGCATACTACAGTACCACAGCCACATCAATGTTTATAGCAGCTCAATTCACAACAACTAGACTGTGAAACCAACCTAGATGCCCTCAACAGATGAATGGATAAAGAATCTGTGGTATATATACACAATGGAATACTACTCAGCCATAAAGTATAATAATATTATGACATTTGCAGGTAAATGGATGGAATTGGAGATTATTATGCTAAGTGAAATAAGTCAATCCCAAAAAAGCAAAGGTCAAATGTTTTCCCTGATAATTGGATGATGATATATAATCGGATTTGGGGGGAACTTTAGGAAGAGGGAAATGAGAGGGGTAGGGGAGAGAGTATGAAAAATGATGGAATGAGACAGATTTCATTACCCTATGTACATATATGATTAACCTGAATGGTATGAATGTACATCATGCACAACCATAGACATGAAAATTTGTACCCCATTTGTGTACAATGAATCAAAATGAAGTCTGTAAAAATTTTAAAAAAGATTCATATGGAGATTTTTGTACATAAATTTTCAAATAGGTTCAATAGATACTTAGAAATGCAATTACTAGGTTATATGCTAAGACTATGTTAAACTGTGTAAGGAATGACCAAACTTTTTCAAAGCAACTGTACCATCTTGCAAGTCTACCAGCAATGAATGCTCATTCTTCTTGCACAGAATTCAAATCAACTTTGGTATTTTCAGATTTTTATTCTTTTGCTTTAGCATGTTAATTTTTCTGGTAGGTATGTAATGGACTCTTGTTTTATTCCCTTAATTTACTTTTAAAGATGTGTTTACGATATTTATTTCTTCACAATTCAATTCCTGTATATGCACAGAATTCAGTATTTTTTCTTTCCCTTATAATATCTGTGTATGCACTTATATTTTTAACACAAGCTATGAGTGCTTCAGTTATATATTTGGGTTATCTCTTCTATTTTAATAGCTGTGATTTATTTCTCAAGATTTATTAGATTTGATCCAATTCTTAGATTGGAATTCAATTCATTATCAATCCATTACTGCAGTTTTTAACTTGTTCTTTCTTTTTGTTATTTTCCCCAGCATCATAAGGACAGCTTCTTAAATATGACCTTTATATCACTAACTCAAGCTTCTAAATTTCAAATTTGATGTTCTAATGGACTTTTAAAATTCAGGTGTTAAATTTGCTTGTCTAGTTTCCTTACAACATGAATTTTCCTTTATATTTCATCTCTTTTTATAATGGCTTCATGTTTTCATTTTTTAAAAGTTTGGTTTATTCATAAAATTTTTTTCTATGATATAATTTCCTCCAAGTCTTTAAAATAATGAGATGGCTCTAGGGTTTGGCAACAGTCAGGTTTTCTGGTTTAACTTTTTCTTTACCTAATTAATGATAACTTTTATGAAATTTTCCTTCTTTCTTGAAAAATAAAAACTGAAAAAATACATTAAAAATGTAAGGCAGGATACATCATGGCATTTATTTCTAGAAGGCAATATAACAAAGCATCAGAGCATCATAATGCTTCATTTATTTTTTCCAACTCATTGTTTATTAGGAGTTGCTATCTCTGAAGCTATTTGACTAGGAAAAATTTTGGAGTGGATAGAGGGTGTTATGCTTTAGATATTACATATCCCCCAAAAGCTCATGTGTGAGGCAATGAAAGAAGTTGTAGATTTGAAATGATTGTGTTATGAAAGCCTTAACCCAACCCTAATCCCTTGATGGGGATTAACTGAGTGATAACTGAAGGTAGGAAGGGTGTGGTTGGAGAAGGCAGGCATTGGAGATATGCCTTTGGGGTATGTATTTTGTATCTGGGGAGTGGAGCCTCTCTCTCTCTGCCTCTGATCATCATGTGAGCCACTTCCCTTCAGGGCTTTCTTCCACCATGAAGTTCCACTTCACCTTTAGCCACAAGGAGTAGAGTTGGCCATCTATGAACTGAGACCTTGGAAACTGTGAGCCCCAAATAAACTTTTCCTCCTTAAAATTGTTCTTGTCAGATCTTTCAGTTACAGCAGTGAAAATCTGACTAAAACAGGGGGTAGTATCACACTACTTCAAACTAGTAACAATATAAGAGAGAAATTGATATCCCATTGGGGGCTAAAAGAGGCCTGGGTTCCTGATTCATGGGTGAAGGATATATATTTTGTGCATATGTATATATATTATATACATATATATACACACACACTATATTCTTGTATAGTAGGAATTTTTGTGTTCTTTATTCTTCAGGAAGAATTTTTGTTTCCCTTAAGTGAAAACCATATCCCAATCTCTCATTTATATTTTAATTCTCATTTCAGTTTCATTTTGTAATTAGTGAAAATGTTCCCTGTGGTCTGGCAATAAACTGATTTGCAACCTTAGTTTTAGATTGAGCTACAAACTGTCATCATTTCCTGAGTTCCTACAGGTATCCTATTGGGGATTGAGTGTAACTAAAATAAAAACAGCTACCCAAATGCCATAATATAAAGGCTAAAAAAAATGTAGAAATATAGGCTGCTTCTTTACAAATATATGTTACAAGGCAGAGAATGCTTAGAAAATACAGATGAAAAATACATAAAGATTGTAAGAGATCATACTCAGATTATGTCAACAATTTTATTTAATAAATTAAATAGACAATATGCAATATTAACAAAGTATTGAATATCAAAGTATTAATCCATTACTGTAAGAGAATTTTTATAGTTCTTCCAGAGACTGAAATAGAGTTTGAGACGTATCAGCAGAAACAAATTAACGTGAAGAGCAATAATAAATAGTAATTTAGAAATTAAGAAATGGACTTAAAACCAAAAGTTAGAAATCTCTAGATACCTCCTTACAGAAATTGCTAATACAAAAAAAATTAATCCAGTTTTAGAGCTTTATGGAGGTATAATTTTCATACAATAAAATTCCCTTATTTTAAATACACAGTTGACTTTTGGTAAATACATATAGTCATGCAACTATCAGCATTACCAAGTTTAAAAACATTCCCCATTACCTCTGAAAACTTTCCTTGTAGCTATTGGCAAGTAATCAAGTCCACCAGTGCTCACATGGGAACCACTGGTCTGCTTCCAGATACTATAGTTTTACCCTTTTTAGAATATCATATAAATGGAATCATATAGAATTTAGGCCTCTGTGCCTGGCATTTCTCACTTAGCATGATTTTTCTTAGATTTATCTGAATCATTAGTATTTCAACTTATTTCATTATTGCCAAGCAATAGTTCATTGTGTGAATAGCTTACATTTGTTTACTCATTCTGCAGTTCATGGACATGTGTGTTCTTTTCAGTTTTGAGTTATGTATGAGTAATGAATGCTTCTATAAACATTGGCATAAAGTTGTTTAGCACAGATGCACATTTTATATGCATATTTATATGCATATTTTATAAAATTGTTGAGTCATATGGTAGGTTTATTTTTTACTTTTAAGAAACTGTAACATGTTTTCCAAAGTGACTACACTATTTTAAATTCCCACCAACAGTACATGTGGATTCTGGTTGCTCCACAACTTGTCAACACTTGATATTGTCAGTCTCCTTAATTTTAGTTAACCTTAATGTGAAGAATACATTGAAAAGCCAAAAGCATGTTCACATGGGGTCTCACATAGATGTATGTGGTGTCTCAGTCAGCCAAGCATATATAGAGCATTTATCATCTGTTCTTTGATAGATCTTTGGTTCTCAGTTCCAAAATCTTCCTGTTAAATGTTTAGCAGCTAACAGATTTAACAGCTAAAATCTGTTTTGTAAAGCTGTGGGTTTTATCTCCATAGGGGTAGGAGGGTTTCACGGTGTAAGGTTACAAACCATCCATAAACAATGAAGCTTTAGTTACTCCCAAATGAACCTTTTCAAATTGTTGCATACCTTTGGTCAATTTCTGTGACCTTTAATTTTTTTAAAATAATTTCTGTAACCTATACCTGTCGTCTGGGAGTAAAATATCTCCCTTCCCTTCTCTCTCCACCATGCCTCCACTGCCAGAAGTAGCACTGTTAGTCCATAACTGTGAGGTTGGAAGAGTTGTGTACACACAAACCACAATGATGCCAAGTGCTATGTGGTATTTGCCTCAGCCAAGCTGCATAGGTTTTGACAGTAAGTGTGGCAGAGACTATAGAAGTCTTGGAACTGGGGCGTTTGAGTGGTGGATGTCAGTTTTCTTGTACACCTAGTTAAGGGAAAGAGTAGAGTAACGCAAAGTAAGTGTTAGTTTCATCCTGAGAATGGGAGAAGAATGAAAAAGGATACTAAGAATAAAAACAATGAACAATTAAGTTATCTGTGGATGTATTACATGTTATTTTAAAGATAATGATGGTCCATTACTCTGTATCTGTAGATATGATTTTAATATAGAAGAAAATGTTTAAAAGTAAAATGAATAATAAAGTTTTACAAAATTAATTATTTGAATAGGCTAGAGGGAGAATTATAAAACTCTCTTGTCCTTTAGTACATTAAGAGCAGAAAAAATGGCTTTCTGACTTGAAAAGTTGAAATCAAATTGAGATGAACTTGACAAACACTTGATAATATTTTCTAGATATAAAAGATAATAAAGGGGATGTAAATTGTGCTAAGATTTTTGGAGTGGTGTACATCTATTTTTGTTTATAACAGTTTCTAAGTGTACAAGGTACTATATGATGCTTATTACAATTATGTTCTACCTTTTCCCAATGAATGGTATAAAAACACATCATATGTTAGAATGTTTTAGTTACTTTAGGAACACAAAGGTGTTTTATATCGCCAGAATATGGGCTTTAAGAGAAAAAAAATCAATTTTAGAAGTAAAGCATATTATCATCACTGTTTATATTATTATCTGCTGACTACCGCACATTGGGTTTACCTGCTGTATTCTGAGCATTTCATAAAGGCAACTGTACTTTTCAGATAAATGTGTTTTCAGGCAAAGCCTAGAAATCAGCAAAACACTATGTACCCTGAATATTCTTAGAAGGGTAAATGCTGCATGCAGCTCTAACAAAAAGAAAAGGAAAGGAAAATTGTATACACAACACAAAATTATCCCTTGTGATAGATGCTAGCAAATCTAAAGAAAGGTGTTCTAAATGGGCAGAATGATGACCCTCCCTCCATATTTTTATGGTTCTTCGCTGTTTAAGGCTAGAATTTTATTTTTTTATTTATGTTTACAGATTTTTAATTTAGTGATATTAATAATATATCCAATTCCAAATATTAATACTCTTTGGAACATTTTCATTTAATTTGTTGGAACACACTTCTGCTATTATTCTTACCATGCAGGTGGCTTTCAGAATATTTAAGTAAGAAGTTAGTATGCAGCTGTGAGTCATGATTCCATCCAATAACAAACACAGAATTTGTATCTTGTACTATTTTTTAGGCCCATTTGAATGTTTTTTCCATCTTCCATGCTGATGCAATCTCTGGAGTACTTATTAGTACTGTTATTTTTTTAACAGTCAGAAGAATGGAGGGATTCAGAAACATCAATAAGAAGTATTCCTTTTCTTAATTACATGGTTAGATACAAGCACCATAGCAAGAAATGACTCATCTGAACATAAAGTTCTGATTAACATCCACAGTGAGGGAAGGTCATTTAGAAGATTCACAAACTTTTAATTTGTTTTTGTACTTTATCTGTACCTACCTAACATTCTTACCACTATCCAAATTGTGTTATAGTTTCCTCTCCATGCACATTTGACCTCCTACTTAACTATAAAATTACTGGATTCAGGATTTATGTCTAATTGTAATATGAATATCACACAATGCTTACCATAATATATTGCATACTGTGTTTCACAATAAATGTTAAATAAAATTTATCACACAACCCTGTACTTGTTGATTGTATATTATAACCATGTAATATATAACACATACTATATAATATGTAATGTCTAACAACATTCTTTGGTCTACTTACAAGAGCCATCAGATGAATATAAAGTGTGAAAATGGAGCTTAACACCTTTTATGAATGACAGATGCATGGATAAGCTAAAAAGTAACCACATTATAGATGGATAGATAATAGCAAATCAATATGGATAGTAGGGGTATTGGGGTTGTAGTTCAGTATTAGCACACTTGCCTAGCATGTGTGAGGTACTGGGTTAGATCCTCAGCACCACATAAAAATAAATACATAAAACAAAGGTATTATGTCCATCTACAACTAAGAAAAAATTTTGAAAATATGGATAGTAGGTAGGAAAAATATTAGTGATATCAGGGGAAATTTTTAAAAACTCAGAGAGAACTGGGACTTCACAAGAAGAAGGATGTACTTTGTCAACAAAAAGCTAGAACGGATACTATTGTACTGACATTAGCTAAATATCCAAGAAGGGAACCCAACATCACATAAGTAGCTCCAAGAGCAGTCACCTTGGGAGAGCATTTTCAGTTTGAACTCCAAGGAAAATTCAGAGACAATGAGACTTCATCCTTGGCTATGTAGGGGTGAGGAATCCTTGGACTCTGCATAGAAAGAGAAATGGAGTGAAGGAAAGGTACTGCCTCTCTTCATTTGAAACAGATGAAGATCAGCTCAGTGACTATGACTTCAGCCACGTTGAAGAAATATTAAAGCAGAATGCAAGTAATATAGAAGAAAACACTGACTAACAATGACTGCAATCTAACAGGAAACATGACAAGTGTTTGAAGAAAGGAGAGAATGGTTCTTTCAAGAGCCAATAACAGAATCCCTCTCAGGCAGAAGCCTGTCCTCTGGGTGAGGGGAGACAGTACGACAGTACAGGGTGATAATGAGGAGGTTGCTGGGAGGATGAACACAGGTAGCTAAAACACTTTGCCTAAGGTATTTACCAAGACGTGGGGAGAAGAAGAATGAGCTAGAGAAAAGAGGATGCTTTAAGAAGAGAAGGGCCAGGAATGTTGGCAGGAAGTCTGACCATTGATGACAAGGATGGTGTTTTAGTCAGCTTTTTTTTTTTTTTTTTGCTGCTGTGACTAAAGTACCTGACCAAAACAATCCTAGAGAAGGAAAAATTTATTTGGAGGCTTACAGTTTCAGAGGTCTTAGTCCACAGAAGGCCAGCTTCATTGGCTCCATTCCTTGGGGATTGAGGTGAGGCTGAACATCATGGTGGAAGAAGGTGGTGGAAGGAAGCAGCTCTGACCATAGCAATTGGGAAGCAGAGAGAGACTCCACTCTCCAGATACAAAATATATACCCCATAGCCATGCCCCCAATTAACCACTTCCTCTAGCCACACCCCACCTGCCTCCAGTTACAACCCAGTTAATCTCATCAGGAATTAATTCACTTATTAGTTTAAGACTCTCAAAACCCAATCATTTCTTCTCTGAATCTTCTAGCATTGTCTCACATATGAGCTTTTGGGGAACACCTCATGTCCAAAACAAGAGATGGCATATGCTCATTTAAGTCAGGTATGTCTAATATACAATTTTAAGCAATTTTCTGTGTAATTTGAGGGATGTATCCCCATTTCTATTGCTATAACACTTGAGTAAATTTCCTAAACATAATCAGGTAAAAAAATAAATACTTCGAGGAACTAAATAATAGTAGGCAATTCCATCTGAGGTAGGAAGAGGTGTAGAAAACTGTTATGTAGGTAAAGAAAGGCAAATAAGAAAAAATTTCAATAGAAGCAAGAAATAAAGTCATGAGGAATAGGAGAAAATATTTCTTCCCCAGCATTCCTTCTAAGAATGCTAAGAGAGTGGAAGGGTGCTTTGTCCCCCAATTTGTTGTTGGAGTAATCTGAGATAATTCTATTTATATCTTCTTGGGCAAAGTAACCTGAAGAAGTTAGGAACTTGAGATTTCTGGAGACTATTACCTGGGTCATGCAGGGAATTTGGAAAAACATTCATTCATTCATTTACGAAACATACATTCACCATCTGCAGTAAAATTCATTTTAAAAATATTTTATTAGTGCATTATAACTATACATAATAGTAAGGTTCATTGTGACATAGTCATGTATGCACTCTTATGATTTAAATTTGAGGTATTACCCTCAAGTGTTCATGTTAGACAAGTAAGAAATATTCAGAGGTGAAATGATTAGGTTATGAGAACTGTAACCTCATCCCCAGATTAATCTATTTGATGGATTAATAATTTTAATGGATTACCAGGTGGTGGCTGTAGGCAGGTAGTGCATGACAAGAAGAAGTAGGGCACTGGGGTGGAGGCTGCACTCAGGGAATACATAGCTTGTTCTTGGCTCCTTGTGCTCACTGTCTGCTTCCCAGATGCCATGAGCTCAATAGCTTTTCTTCAACACACCCACTATGATGTTCTGCCTCATCTTAGGCTCAGAGCAATGGAACCATTATCCATGACCAGTCAAAATAAACATTTAGTTCTCTGAATTGTGCTTGTAGGTATTTTGGTCACACAATTCAAAGTAGACTAATACATGCACATACATAATTTACTCCAATTAATTCCCCATTACTTCCCCTTTCTCTTTCTATCTTCCTCCTTGCTGTTATCCATCCTCTATTCTTCTGGCTATCTTTCTACTTTTTTACATAATATTTTAAGATAGCCTTTTTTAACAAATGGTGCTGAGAAAACTGGATATTTCTGTAGATATTTGTAGATAGTGGATATTTGTAGAAGGATGAAAAATAGGTTCCTATCTATTACCATGCACAAAAGTCAACTCAAAGTCAATGAAAGACCTTGGAATTAAGTTAGAAACCATACAATCAAGAGATGAAAATATCAGGTAAAAACTCCAACATATACCAGTAGACACTGACTTCCTTAATAAGACTCCCAAAGTTCAAAATATAAAACCAAGACAAGTGGGATGGCATCAAATTAAAAATTTCCTGCAATGCAAAGGAAATAAAAGCAGGGAGAAAATCTTTGCCAGTTATTCTTCTGATAGAGGATTAAACATCAGAATATGTAAGGAATCCAAAAACTTTAACCAAAATATAAGAATAAGAATTAAGAATTACCCAATTAATAAATGGCAAATGAACTAAACATATATTTCTTAGAAGAAGAAATGCAGTTTGGAGGGAGAAGATGGTGGAGGAGAGAAGAACACACTTCCCAGAAGCTTCTTAGCACCAGACTTACAAAGTGGAAAGTTTGCTCCTCAGCAAGGTGGGTAACTCATTGAAACTTAATACTGGATTGTAAAAGAAATGATAGAGACATAGAAAATCAAAAATTTCAAGTATAAGATAAATATAAATTTAATATAAGATAAATATAAAATTTCAAGCATAAGAAATAATATGTTAGAGACATGCCAGCTTGACTGGCAGCACAGTAATAATAGGGACTGAGGAGAGGGGAGAGCAGCTAGAGAGATAAGACAGTACAATTAGTGAATGAAGAATAAATTTTAAAACAATGGTTGGGAAAACCTGTGAATGAGAGAGGAAGGCTGATCTTAATGGACACAGCGTCAGTGACAGAAGTGCTTCAATGAAAACCAAACAAAATTTATTTGACCCAGGGGCAGACAGTTTGATGAGAACCAGGATCCCTGGTATGGGGACTTCCCCCATTTTAAATATAGTTTTGGTTCCACAATCTAGCTATTGTGAATTGGGCAGCTATGAACATTGATGTGGCTGCATCACTGCAGTAATCTGATTTTAAGACCTTTGGGTATAGGCCAAGGAGTGGGATAGCAGGGTCAAATGGTGGATCCATTCCAAGTTTTCTAAGGAATCTCCACACTGCTTTCCAGAGTGGCTGCACCAATTTGCAATACCACCAGCTGTGTATGAGTGTACCCTTTTCCCCACATCCTTGCCAACAATAGATGAATGGATAAAGAAACCAAAAACAATAAAGAGAAGACACAAATAGACAAAATTAGAGATGAAAAATAAGATATTATAACAGACATTTTTCAAAATCCAGAGGATCATTAGAAACTTTTGAAAATTTATAGTCTAATAAACTGGAAAATTTAGAAGACATTGATGAATTTCTGGACACTAATGCCCTGCCCAAACTGAACCAGAAAAATATTTTAAAAAACCTAAGCAGAACAAAATCAAGTAATGAAATTGAAACAGCAATTCAAATCCTTCCAACAAATAAAAGCCCAGGACCAAATGAATTCTCAGCTCAGTTCTGCCAGATCATTAAGGAAGAACAACACCAAAATTCATCAAATTATTTTGTGAAATTGAAATGGAGGAAACACTCCCATGTACATTCTAAGAAGCTAGCATATCCCTGATACCTAAGCCAGACAAACACATACATCAAGGAAAGAAAAGTATAGACCAATATCCTTGATGAATGTAGATCTAAAAATTCTTAATAAAATATTAGCAAACTATATTCAAATATACACAGTGAAGATAATACAACATGATCCACTTCTTTTAATCCCAGCAACGTAAGGTTGGTTCAACATTCACAAATCAATAAATGTAGTTCACCACTTAAATACAATTAAGGACAAAAACCATATGATCATCTCAGATAAAGAAAAGTCCTTCAACAAAATACATCACCCATTAATGTTTCGAAAATGCAGTTTAGGAATAAACATTTTTCTGTGTCTTGTTAAAAGATTGTTAGGAATAAATTAATTTAGTTCCTCCATTGTATACTTTTAGTTTCAAGTAATTTTTTGAGCTATTATATTCAAGAGGTTATGCTAAATGTTGGGTTGGATCCCTATGTTTTGGCATGTTTAAGAAATTTCTTCCTGATGATTTTGGATTATTCTAGATATATTTTGAATTATTCACTGATCTTAATTTTTAGTTTCCTAACATAGATAATGTCTTTGTTTTCCAGTTCTTTTTGTTGAGTTTATCTGCTGTGTTTGGAAAGATGCTTTGGCCTTTAGCCTTTAATAAGCTTTGTGATTTTATATATGAATAACCTGATTTCAATATGGTATTATAGAATAAAAATTTTACTCTGAGTCAGAAAAATAACACTAGAGAAACTAAGGATAGAAGAAAATTACTTCAACATTGTAAAGGTTATGTATGACAAACCCAAACCAAACATCACACCAAATGGAGAAAAACTAAGAGCATTTCCTCAGGATAGAAAGGCTGTCCACTCCCATGACTTCCATTCAAAATAGTTCTTGAAACTCTAGCTAGAACAATCAGGCAAAAGAAAGTGATTCAAGAAATACAAATGGGAAAATAAGTCAAATGATCTCTGTTTGCTGATGAAATTATCCTATATCCAGAAGATTCAAAAACTCCACCAGAAGACTTTTAAAGCTGATAAATGAACTTAGCAAAGTAGTAGGATACAAGATCAATGCTCAAAAATCAATAGGTTTATGATCCTCCAATATATTGCTGGGAAATAAATCAGAAAAACTATCACCTTCAAAATAACTTAACAAAAAAACTTGAGAATTAATCTAACCAAGGAAGTGAAAGATCTTGGCAATGAAAATTATAAAACACTGAAGAAATTGAAGAAGAAATTGAAGAGACATCTCATGTTCCTAAAAAGGCAGAATTAATATTTTCAAAATGGCCATTTTACCAAAAGTAATATACAGATTCAATGCAATCCCCATCAAAATACCAATGACATTATTCACAGAACTACAAAGAAAAAGTTCTTAAATTCATTTGGAAGAATATAGGAGTCAGAGTAGTCAAAGCAATACTGAACAAGAAGAGTGATACCAGAGGCATCACAATATCTGATCTTAAATTACACCACAGAACTATAGTAATAAAAGCATCATGGTATTATCCTCAAAATACAAAGGAAGTTTTATGGAACAAATATAAAACCCAGAGACAAATCTACATACCTAGAGCCATCTGATACTTAACAACAGTGTCAAAAACATATGTTAGAGAAAAGATAGCCTTTTTGAAAAATAGATGCTGGGAAAGTGGGTATCTATACATAGAAGAATGAAACAAGTTTCCCATCCCTTACCCTTCACAAAAGTCAAATCAAAATAGGGATTAATTTAGGAATTTGACCAGAAACCTTGCAACTGCTAAAAGAAAACATAGGGTCAACAATTCATCATATAGGCGCTGACACTGACTTGCTTAACAAGACTCCAAAAGTGCAAGAAATAAAACCAAGAATCAATAAGTGTGATGCTATTGAAGTAAAAATCTTCTGTGCAGCAAAGGAAATGATTAAAAGCATGAAGAGAGAATCTACAGAATTGGAAGAGGATCTTTGCCAAATGCTCCTCTGGCAGTAGATTAATATCCAGAATATTTAAAGAACTCAAATAATACCAAAAAAACCCCTCAGTCCATAAATAGACAAAAGGACCAAACAGACACTTCTTAAAAGAAGAAAGACAAGTGGCCAACAAATATATATAAAAAAATTCAGCATCTTTAGAAATCAGGGAAAGGCAAATCAAAACTACATTGTGATTTTACCTCATTCCAGTCAGAATGGCAATCATCAAGAATGCAATTATTAAGTACTGGTAATGATGTAGATAAAAAGGTACACTCATACATTGTTGATGGGACTACAAATTATTACCAATATTTTGGAAAGCAGTATACGGAGATTTCTTTAAAAAAAAAGAGGAATGGAACCACCGTATGACCCAGCTATCCCACTCCTTGGTATCTATCTCAAAGGACTAAAATCAGCATACTATAGTGATACAGTCATATCAATGTTTAAAATGCAGCACAAATCACAATCACCAAATTATAGAATCAGTCCAGATGCCCATCAACAGATGAATGGATAAAGATGTGGTATGTATAAACAATGGAGTATTAGCCAAAAAGAAGAATGAAATTATAGCATTTGCTAGTATATGGATGGAAATAAGTGAAATAAGCCAGACTCAGAAACTAAAGGTCAATTATTTCCTCTCACATGTGGAAGCTAGTGCAAAATAAGGGGAAAAATGCAGGAATTGGGGTCTGATGGATATAGAAAGGAGATCTATGGAGTAGAGGATGGGGATTAGTGGGAAGGGAGAAGGGATGAGAAAGGGGAGGAAATGTGGAATGAATTTAACAAAATAATGTCATATGCCTATGTAACTATACCATAATTTCACCTTTATGTATTTATAGAAAGTATACATCAAAAACAAATAAATTAGCAGAAAAATGAGCAGTAGAAGAAGGAGAATGGGAGACAAGGGGGGAGAGAGATGTGTGGGAATGGGGATTGAAATCAAATTGCATGCATTTATGCTTTTATCAAAATCAACCCAATTACTATGTATAACTATAAAGCTCTAATTTTTAAAAGTATCTAAAAAGAGGAAATTAAAATGGCCACCAAATATATGAAGAAATACAGTGCAATTTAACATGGGGGATACATTAGTATACAAAATAGTCCATAATTCCTATTGCCTGAAGGAAAAGATGGCTGAAGAGTCAAGAAAATAGTAAACTTTCCTTCAATTTGGTCAGACAGACTCTGGGATTATGGAAACACACATTGATAAGGTAGGTCTTCACCTCTCAAGATTACTTACCATTCTGACAGATATGAGTTGATAAATAAGATGAGGGGTAAATGGGAAAGTTTAGATACTTTATTTGGAGTACATCTTGTTAACCTCTAAAAGTAGGCTGGCTTCCAGATGGGCTCACCTGCCCTGTTAAGAACCAGGTGTAGGGGTGTGTGTGTGTGTGTGTGTGTGTGTGTGTGTGTATGCATATATGTATATGTATCGTGAGTGCTCAGATGGCATTAAGTATGGCAGTATGTGAAAATATGAGGGGCTAAAATTTTAGTGTAATAATAACAATGATGATAATGTATCAGGCATACATTAAATCCCTCAGAAATACTAATTCACTGACTTTATCTTTTGTGATTCATATGAAAGCCTTTATTATAGGATCCTGCATTTATAAATTCACATGGGCATTTGTTTCATATTTAATACTATTAGGTATGTACCATTTGCCTTCTGGTCACAGTTTCCATCTTTGGATTCATCACACTGTAATGTAACAATAGCTAGTATTCATTATGTTTGTACTAATTGTCAGGTGCCTGTGCACTCTGAATATCATTTAATCTTCAGCAACAACTCTGAGGTCATAGTCTTTTTTCCTGTTTTTTTATAGATGGGGAAACTGCAGCTTGGAGGATTTAAGTTATTTCTCAAGTTTAAATGGCTAGCAAGGGGTGTTATTCTTACTCTCTTTTCACTGACAAAGGGCATAAAGATTTGACATGACTCTTGAGGATAAGAATTAAGGAGCAAAATGGTATTTCTAAAGCTGCATCTGAAAGAAAGCACTTATCATTTCCTGGGTTTCAAGAGGACAATAAGTAATGTTGGTTCACCTCTGCAGTGCTCTTTCACAGCACAAAACAATGAGTCATCAGAGTCAAAATCTAAGGTTGTCCTCAAGATGATGAAGACTCATAGGTTCTGAAACTGTTTGCACTTACTTTTCAAGCCCATTTTTGTTTCCCAAATGTTATGCTCATTCCAAAAATCATGTGTTGCAAGCGGCATGCTGAAATAAATGCTAACCCTTGGGTATTAAACACAGGAACTTAGTGCATAAGTTAACTTTAGCTGGATTAGCCCTTACAAGGAATGTAATCA